>JAQZBX010008688.1:9329-47702 GCA_029593785.1 Cabassous unicinctus | reverse complement strand
AAGAAAGGCATGCATTCCTAAAAACAAATAAAAACAAATTATCCAAGTAAATTCAAATTGTGGATAGAATAAAGATAATTCAAGTAACACAGACACTGAGTAAACACTTATGCCAAAAGATGATGCCATTATCAAATGATTGTTGAAATGCATTCTGAGCATTAGTTAAATAACATTTATGTTGTTTCAGGTTATATAATTAGGGTAGATTCAGAGTCTAAAAGGAATCAATTTACAGGATTGGAAGAAAGAAGAAAAAAAGAAAGAGAAAAGAAAAGGAGGGAGGGAAAGTGGAGTGGGCCACGTGATTGTAGAACACAAGTGGACACCATTTGCATAGACAACAATATGCCTCTAGAGATGTGCAGTGAGGAAGCTTGGACCATAGTCCCTCTTGGAAGAGCCACCATTATCTCTTTCCTGAATTCAAGGAATCATTTCCTAACTGGTCTCCCCACCATCCCACTTGACTCTCTCCTCCAACATAGAAGTTCTCCACAGAGAAGTTAGGGTAATTTTCCTAAAATGAAAGGCTGGTTTAGTTATTGTCCTATTGAAAACCCTTATCAGACGTTACACTGCACTTAGAGTACAATCCAAGTCCTTACCATGTTGATCAATGCCCTGCATGATCTCATCCTGCCTGTTTCTTCAGTCTCATTTTGTCCCATTTTCCCTTGCCTACCATGTCCCAGCCATGCTGACCATTAAGTTCTTCAAAGCCAACCAGATCATGCCCTGTCCCTCCAGTCTTCACACACACTGTTCCTTTGGTGTGAAGTGCCCTGCTCACCTCCACATTCTTCACCAGGATCACTCCTTTGGTGAATATTACTTTCTCATGAACTTTTCTCTTGACCTCTCCTCTCTGTTCTACAGCTCATCTGGAAACTAAACCATCTTAGTATACATGTTAACTTTATTTCATAACTTTTATCAATTTATAATTATATTTGTTTGTGATTGCCTGTTTCATTCTTATCTCCCCCACTGACAAATGGACTTCATCTCTATTTTGGCCCTTAAGTTAGCAGAGTGACCAGCATACAGTAGACACAAAATTATTTGTTGAATTAATGAGTGGGACCAGTCTCATGTTACAGAGGAAGTGAAATGTTTCCAGGATTGGAAATCTGATCGTGAAAAACCTACAGAAGAGAAAAGGCAATGGCTGGTGTGACATAAAATTTTTGGAGAGTAACAGGGCTGGAGAAGTATTGCACCATGAGGGATTGTTTTGTTAAATTAGCAGAATGCAGAAGGGCTTGCTCTGATCACATGGTGATAAAGTAGTAAGTACTATACAGGTGATGTGCTTCTGGGTTAGAGAAGAAAGCAGAGCCCCTGAAACACCAAACAAAATTTAAGCACATACACCTAAAGAGGAGGGAGGAAAAGGTCTAGAAAAATTGCTAACCCTAAGGGAACTTAACTACATTAAAGCAAGAGTTTGCAGGAGGCAGCACTACATGAAGAATGAGGAAATGGAAAATGAAATTAGCACATCAAGAGCTAAATCATTGAGTGGTACACATCATAAGAGTTGGAGTCTTCAAAGGAAGGACAATCAGCAGGGTAAAACAAAGGAAGCTCTGGGTTTGGAGTCAGGACAGATGCCACCTACTAGATCAACTCCCGATCGGACAGTCAATTTTGGGCAGGTCGTTGTATCCTGTTCACAGAGATAAAGGAGGGAATGGAAATAAATCTACATTTAAAAATTGCATTTCTGGCATTTCCAGCTCTAACATTCTAGAGAAAATCAAGTAAGTCAGATCAGATTTACAGACAAAAGGCAGTGTACTTTGGACAAGTATGACGATCTCAGCCAGTAAATCTTATGTCGAAACACAAAGACCCATACCCACATCTTCGTGTGGATGACACTCGCTCTCTGCTTATTGACATATCACTTTACTGCTCTGGCAAGTCAGATGCAAGATGCTTGATGAAAAGTGTGTGAAGCTAGTAAAAATCTGTGCATTCGAATACATTTCTAACTTTCTAGGGGGCTATATTATTTTATTATTGCTGTTAAGAATTTCTATAGTCTGACTTAGCGGCTGGCTGAGGATGGCTTTTACTACCCATCACAGTGATTCTAGGATGCAGCCTGTGGTGGTTACCCATATTTTACATTTTACTAGGGTGCTTTGCTTTGCCAAAATTAATACTGCTATTTTCAAATGAATGGAGGTTATGCCAGAGGGAGAGGATTATTGAACCTTTGCTGCTACTTTGTGTTGATTCCAAGATCACACTTCTTGAATCTTTACCTCTTCTTGATCCACACTTAGCTTAGAATCATAGTATCTCTGAACAGCATTCTGATTGTTCTTTCTTCTTTACTCTGTCTCCCCAGGAATCCAGCATGCCCTTTGCCACCACAGTGAATTTTCTAAAATGATCTGTTACATCAGTCTCCTGCATCAAAATCCTCCAAGATGAGGCTCAAATTCTTTGGTGTGACATGGACATCCCTTCACAGTCAGGGGCCAGTCTTCTTTTCAGTCATTTCCTGACAAACCAGATGATTGTTTTCTCCCACACATGCCATTTCATATCTCTTTACCTTTGCTCCTGAGTTTTCTTTATCCTGACAGGTGTTTGCGACTGGTAAAACTCCAAACTATATTTCAAACTTCATTTCATACCTTCTTCTCTTTAACCATCTCTGATACCATGTTTCCCTTCACCCTACACCAACATTAGTTGTTTTCTTTCTGTGCTCTCAACACAATTCATTTATACTTCTCTGACCACTCAGCATATTGCGTGATTTACTGTAATAGAAGGTGTAATTCTAGAAAGCATATTATGTTTGAACCCCTGGTGTCTTACACAGTCCCTGGAATGTAGTTGGCTTGCAAAAAATGGTGGTTGAATTCTTCTAAACACAGAAAAGTTAAATTGAGTGAAATAATAACAAGTAGTCATTAACATTTAATATAAAGGAGTGGAAGATCTTTCAAAGCCTGGAGAATGGCAATGTGCTCTTTTGAGTTCACAGGTGGATGGAGCATCACTCCATCTTTCTCCTAGGGTAAACATTCTTTCCTCTCAAGCCAGCTTAGATGCCAGGAGAGGCACACCTGCTCCCTCCTGTGAAAATGTTTTGTCCTGTAAAAATAAACCAGAAGAAGGTAATATTGCTAAGATGGCAGGAGACCCAACCATGAATGGAGCAAGATATTTTTGGACAATCTTATTTTTCTCACATACCCACAGTAGAAAGCATGGCTTCGGAAACCCTACATATAAGTTTTTCTGTGATGAATTTTTCATGCCTTTGCAGACATAAAGTAAATTAAGAAAAATAAGGGACATACAAACATACAAGTATAGATACATATGTAAGAGAAGCCAGTGTCAAATTGCCAAGTATCTTTAACAAGGATTCTCCTACTGCTCATTCCGAGATTAAATTCTTCCTAATTTGTACGTGTTATTATTTCCGTTATTACAAGAAACGGTAGTGACAGTAGTGCATGTTTGTTCTTTGGTTGTTATTTCTTTGTTCTTTTGTTTTCATTTTCTGTTTTTGCTGTTCGTTTCAGTTTCTTTGTTTAAAGTCCTTAACTGAGTTCATTAAAATTTAGCAGTACCGATGTGGAATTTAAAGGTACTTTTAAAAATTTAACTGGTCCATGAAAGCCAAATCCTGGATACAAGGCAGTTCCCAAGGATCTGAAGTAAAACTGTTGATAGCTCCTCGGAGAACAGTGGACTGCTAGGCAAGCGGCCGGAGGTTAAGTCCTGGTTTTTCACTAATTGACTATGTGATTGTCAGGAAATTGCTTCCATATTGGTTTCCAAGATTTGTTCTGAGGGATTCTGGGTACACAGGTACCTCCAACGCCATGGAATAGAATGTGAATATGCATGGTGAGAGCTCTGCTCCACTAACCCCACTCACCGCAACTGCACCGGTTTCTCTTGTCTTCCTTTTTACTTACTGAGCTTCCATAAGATTTCTTTGGAAGAAACAACCTACTAGACGTCTCTACCCAGTTGTCTAATAGATAATCAAGTCCCTAACTGAGCTGCTGATTTTAACCTCAAATCTGCTCCATCCAGAGCCTTCAACATCTGGCTGAGAGCGAATCCATATGGCTAATTGTTGCGGCCAAAACCTGAGAAGCCATCCTTGATTCCCTTCTTTCTCTCACACCCTTCACCCAATTTTTCAGGATATCTTGTGGGTAGGCCCTTACAATACATCCAGAATAATACCGTGTCTCATCGTCTTCTTCTTGGAGCCTACCACCATAGCTTCCCACCTGGAGTAGCCTCCTTTCCATGCTTTTACCTTTGCCCCTTTCAGTGTACGCTCCACACAACAGCCAGATGAATCCTTATTTAAAAATAAGTCAGACTATGCCCTTCTGATGCTCAGACTCTTCAGGGGTTTCTCATCTTACTCAAAATCACTGATAGAATCAGTACCATGAAAGAAAAGGTCCCAATGACCTGATCTGCAGGTGGCATGGGGACCTCATCACTTTGTCTCCTGCTCCCACTTTTTTTACTTCTACCAACTCCAGCCACACTGGCTTCCTTGCTGTTCTTTCAATAAGCTGAATCTGCTCCTACCTCAGGACCTTCCCTGCCTGAAATGCCCTTCCCCACATATCAAATGACTAACTGCCTCACCTCTTTAAAGCCTTTGTGAAATTTCATTTTTTCAGCGAGGCCTACCTTGAACACTTACGTAAAATTCAACCCACCACCTGCAGGTCTTAGCCCTCTCATCCTACACTCATAGGTTCCTATACTAATAATTTTCCTTTTCCTTCATCCATTTTTATTTTACATATTTTAGTCCTTGTCTCCTACTTATTGCCAAATACCACTGCTAGAATGTAAGCCCTCTGATGGAAGGTTTTCCACCAAATTTTTTCCCATTGATACATAATAAACATCTAAAATATTGCCTCCAAAATCCAGATGCTTACTTACTATTTGCTGAATGTTGAAAAAGTCAAGAAAGAATTTTACAACCTCAAAAGAATGAAGACCAGTAAACCATATAATCACCAAGATCTCTCCCAGCTCAAACTTGATTCTAATCTATGAGTTGACCCATAAAATTGATTGGTAGACTCCCAGGCCTACTGACTAGCTGTGAGGCCTTGCTGCTGCTAGAATCATCAATAACAAAGCAAGTGCTTTCATGTGTTGCTTGCCTAACATCACATATCACTCAAACCATCTTACATACCTCTCTGCTCCCATAATTCTCTATTGACATCACTCATAGAATGAACTTGAAACTTTCTTGGACTTGTATCTTGCTTCTGGCTGTTGAAAGATTCAGATACTGGGAAGCATTAGCTAGAATTTTAAATTACTGCCATATTTAGATACTCCAGCTAGCCAGTGGCCAAAGAGGAGAGATACTTCAGCAGAAAGAGTCCTTCCTCTAGCAGATCGTCTTCAGCATGGGGCCTCTGAGAATGTGTGCAGCTGAGGCTTGAACAAACTCTAATGACTTAAAAGCCAATTAGCCTGTAAGGGACTTGGAAGATGAAAACCTCTCTCACTGGGCTGGTCCAGAAGCTTTTCTTCAAGGAAAATATGTTTTCTGCTCATTTGTCAATGATATTTCTTATATTATTAAATCCATACCTAGGAAACATCTCCAAGTGGTCTCAGCAAAGACAAGTACCTAACTATGGATACTAAGGGAGCAGGATGTTTATATATATGCTCCCCTTTCTTCCATCCATGTGCTGCATATATTGCAACAGTTGACTTTTCTATATGTATTCCTGTATTTAATGAAATGCTAGAGATGAATTTTACAAGTCCCTTTGCAGCTAGGAAAAGTGGGTGATGGGATTAGGAAAACAAAGGTGGTAAGACAATAGAGTTGTTTGTGAAAATGAAATTACAAAAATGGAAATGTTCTTGGTTTTGTTCATCATTGCCTGCCTCTTTCCTTCTCTTCTTTTTTATTAAAACCTTCAATTTTTGTTGCATTTTCTTGCCATCAGGATTTTTATCACAACATGGAATAAAAGATTCGGAATCAAAACCTGTTGTTAAAGTATCTGAATGTCTTTTTCTAATTTATTGAGTGATTATGACAAATCGCTTGACTGAGATCATTCTTACATTTCCTTTATTCAAATTGTGGCTAATAAGAGTACTGAGTACTGATTATCAAGGTTTAAGTGAAGATGAAACGAGATAATGCAATGTGCTGCATTGCAGACATATGCACATGCATACACTCACATACATGCACATATGTATCAACACAGTAAATCACTTGTCCAGATGATCATATCTGAGGCAAATCACTCTTCCATTGTTTGTTGTTCCACAAGCCTTTCCCACTTGAAGGTAAGTTCCAGACTTCAGGGATTTGTCATGTTTAACATTTTACCCCTAATGCCCAGGACAATGCGAGTCCAAGAAAGAACCTGATAAATTTGAATAATAAATCAATAAAAGAATAGATCTTTAGGAATTTCTTTCTCTTTATATTGTCTTGTGAATTTGGGTAGAGATGGCAGTTTTGGGAAATCTTTAGGGACTCTGGAGAAACTTATGACAATTAATTTATAACCTCTTCAGGATATTGTCCCTTTACCATTTCCCTCAATAGATTTCTAGATGTAATTAATATGTTACATTTCTAAAGGAGAAATATATTAGGTTTATTATTGTGTAGAAATTGTTTTCCAACATACTAAAGTAGCATCCTTGTCATAATTTTTTATTTTTCGGGCTCAGGATGGGGATGAAGGAGAAGCAAAGGTCAAAGTCAGGCAGAAAGGGGAATAATTACATCAGCTGAAGACATTTGGTGATGTGAATGGAATGCAAAACTCCGACAGGTTTTTTTTTTTTTTTCTTCTAACCTTGGAGAGTGGGAGGTTATCCATCAAATATTGGGAAATGTTCCTGTTCTTCAAGCAGAGAGAGTGCCGTTGGCTCCTTGAAAAGAGTAGTGGAATGACAGAGGTTTGAAATGAATTTCTGGTTAAAACCTCAAACAATGTGGGTACACATCAGATATAATAAAAAGCATACAATATTAAAGAATGACTTTATGAACTGATTTTTGAGGGAAATCCAAGCACTCTGGAAGGTGCTTAGAGGGTTTATGGGAGGTTTTTGCTTACTTGAATTCAACCAAAGAGAGAAAGAATAGATGTCAAATAGAGTCAGGTTGACATTTCTAGGCATTTTTCACCTGATTATCAGCTCTAAGTAGGCAGTAGGTGCAGATGCAAAAAAGGCACGTTGAATCCTGAGGTCTGTCTTAGCTACTGTTCCCATCCCTCCCACGGTCTCTCAGTGCCCCTTTGTCTTTCTATCTGGAAAATGAGAAGGACACATGAAGCACTACAGAATTACTGGAAGTAAATTGGATGATGTGGTAGACAGTGTTCTAAGATGACCTCCATGATTTCTGCCTCCCATTATTGAGCATAAGCTGGACCTACTGACTCGACCGTAAGAAATACAATTTGGCAAAAGTGATGAGATGTTACTTGGAAAAACAAGTTGTAAAAACTGTGACTTCCATTTGCTGACATTCTCTTTCTGGCTTTTCTTGTTTCTTTGCGGGCTCCAGTGAATCCCACTGCCTTGTTGGGAACTGCCCTCTGGAGAGGGCCACACGGAAAGAACTTGGGGGTGGCCTCTAGGCAACAACCAGCGACAACTGAAGCCTCAGTCCAACAATAAGCAAATACCAGAGTTCTGCAACAACCGCTTGAGTGAGCTTGGATGCAGATTCTCCCCAAGTCGATCCTTAAGATGACTGTAGCCCCAGTGACATTTTGATTACAACTTTGAAAGACCCTAGAGCAGACAACCCAGCTAAGCCATGCTGTATTCCTTACACACAGAAATTGTGATATAGTTAACTATTGCTTTAAACTAATATGTTTTGGTGTAATTTGCTATTTGTTTGGACCTTGGTTTAGGTGATTAATTAGCTTCTTCCAACTAGTTTGCAAAACACTTTTTACGAGTTTAAGGAGGCACAACACAATACTTGAGCATGAAAGATGCTTTCTTCAGTCCTCCAAAATTTATTTGCTAAGGAGAGACACTATGGGATAGAAGAAAGAGTTTGACTTTGATTCCCACCACCAGAGCCTACTGTGTAGACCTGGGAAAATCACAAAATTATTCTGAAGTTCAATTTCCTTATCTATGAATTGTTACACAGTAATGCTTCCATTGTAAGCTTTTCTTGTATATCTCAGAAAAAGTATATATCAACCCCAAATAGAGCTTGACTTTAATAGGTGTTCCATAAATTGTGACTGCAATTATTTTCTGTTTTTTATCAGTTTCACCATTCTCATTTTTGTGTTTTTCATTTTCTTTTTATTTACTGAGGGACTTTGTGCTTCCACCAGTGAAATAATTATATCATCAGGAAATATTTCTAAAATCCCTTTACACTATTTCCCTTTTTTCAGGTAAATGATTTAGTGAACAATAATTAAATGTCAGAAAATGAATCACAGATGAGTTACCGACATTTGATAGTGTTTATAAACAGAGTAAGTGGGTCCACAGAGAGGCAGAAACTATTGGCGTTTCCATAAAATTTCCATAGGGCCTCTGGAATATATTATTCACTGCAAATTCATGAGTATAAGTAATGATTGTGGACAGAAGGAAGCATTTAGGTGGAAATGGTTCACTTTAATGGTTCTTAATTCGGCAGTGAAAAGCAAGAGGATATTTTCCAAACATGTTACGATGCTCCTTAAGTTCTGTACCTTAGACCTTGATTTTCTTAGCCAAGTTACTCCTTAGCCTGCCAAACCCCACCTGTGGTGGAGAAAACTGGAAAGAGCAAATGAACCTTTCTTCCTTTTGACTGGCTGAGTTGGGTATAGATACTACCACCATAAAAGAATATGCCAAACATTCTTTAGAAACATTAATTAATTAATATTTAGAAGTAGATCCCTTAGAGAGAAGAGCAATCTACCTAACATGCTGGTCTTAAGAAGCATCATATGTTCAGAATGCATTTCCCTTTCAACCACTGTCATATCCCTATAATAGCTCTACTAGTCACAAACACCATGATGTGCTCTCACCACTTCCATTCATTTCCAAAGATTTACAAACAACCTTTTAACCAATTCTGTGCAGACTTAACCCTCAGCTTTCTATTCTCTACCCTCATTCTATTTTCTGGTGACCTATACTCTAATTATTAATTCCACAAGTTTACATAATATATTTAGTTCATAATAGTGCAATCATACAGTATTTGTATTTTTGTGTCTGGCTTGCTTCAATTAACATAATGTATTCCAGGTTCATCTTTGTTGTCATATGCTTCATGACTTCATTGCTTCTTAATGCATAATATTCTATCATGTGTAAACACCACAGTTTGTTTATAAATTCATCAGTTGATGGATATTTGGGTTGTTTCCAACTTTTGGCAATTGTGAATAATGCTACTATGAACATTGGTATGCAGCTGTCTGTTCATGTCACTGCTCTCAGTTCTTTTGGGTATATACCTGGTAATGGCATTTTCAGGTCACATGGCAAGTCTATATTTAACTACCTTAGGAACTGACAAACAGTCTTCCACAGTGGCTGAACCATTCTACATTCCCACAAACAGTAAATAAGTGTTCCTATCTCTCCACATCCTCTCCAACATTTACAGTTATCTGACTTTTTCTGGCCAGTCTACTCGGTGTGAAATGATATCTGATTTGCATTTCCCTAATCGCTAGTGATGTTGAAAATTTTTTCATGTGTTTCTTTGCTATTTGTATTTCTTCTTTGGACAATTGTCTTTTCAAGTATTTTGCCCATTTTTTAATTGGGTAGTTTGTCTTGTTACTGTTGAATTGTAGGATCTCTTTATATATCATGAATATTAAACCCTTATTGCATATGTGATTGCCAAATATTTTCTTCCATTGAGTCGACTGCCTTTTCACCCTTTTGACAAAGTCCTTTGAGTGCAAAAGTGGTTAATTTTGAAGAGGTTGCATTTATCTATTTTTTTCTTTTGTTGCTCATGCTTTGGGTGTAAGGTTTAAGAAACTACCAACTACACAAGATCTTGAAGATGTTTTCCTACATTTTCTTCTAGGAGTTTTACGATTGTTGTTTCATATTTAGGTCCTTGGTCCATTTTGAATCAATTTTTGTATAAGGTGTGAGATAGGAGTCCTCTTTCTTTCTTTGGGATATGGATATACAGTTCTCCCAGCACCATTTGTTGAAAAGTCTGTTCTGGCCCAGCTGGGAGGGCTTGACCACCTTGTCAAAATCACTTGACTGTAGATGTGAGAGTCTATTTCTGAGTTCTTGATTTGGATCCATTGGTCAATGTGTCTGTCCTTATGCCAGTACCATGCTGTTTTTACCACTGCAACGAAGTAATATACTTTAAGGTCAGGAAGTGAGAGTCCTCCAACTTCATTCTTCTTTTTAAAGACATTTTTGGTCTTCAGAACCCCTTATTCTTCCAAATAAATTTGATAATTGGCTTTTCTATTTATGCCAAAAAAAGCCTGTTGGGATTTTTATTGGGATTGCATTGAAACGGTAAATTCTACACAGTTTGGGTAGAATTGACATCTAAACAATATTTAATCTTCCAGTTCAGGAACAGAGAATATCCTTTCATTATTTAAGTCTTCTTCTGTTTCTTTTACCAATATTTTGTAGTTTTCTGGATATAGGTCCTTTATGTACTTGGTTAAGTTTATTCCTAAATATTTGGTTTTTTTAGTTGCATTAATGGAAATTTTTTTTCTGATTTCCCCCTCAGATTGCACATCTGTAGTGTAAGGAACTCCATCGATTTTTGTATATTAATCTTGTATCCCAAAACCTTGCTGAAGTCTTCTATTAGTACTAGTATCTTTGTTGTGGCTTTTTCAGGATTTTCTAGATATAGGATCATATCATCAGCAAATAGTGAAAGTTTTACTTCTTCTTTTCCTATTTGGGTGTCTTATTTCTTTATCTAGCCTAATTGCTCTAGCTAGTACTTCTAGCACAATATTTAATAACAGTGGTAACAATGGGCACCCTTGTCTTGTTTCTGATCTCAGCAGGAAAACTTTCAATCCTTCACCATTTAGTACAATGCTAGCTATAGGTTTTTCATATATGCTTTTTACCATATTGAGAAAGCTTCCTTATATTCATATCTTTTTGGAGTGTTTTTCCCAAGAAAGGGTGTTGTACTTTGTCAAATGCCTATTCTGCATCAATCAAGAGGATCGTGTGATTTTTCTTCTTCAATTTATCAATGTGGTTTGTTACACGAATTGATGTTCTTGAATTTTTAATTATTGTACTTGTCTGCCAAAGGACTGCTGATGCAAAGTACCAGAAATCTGTTGGCTTTTATAAAGGGTATTTATTTGGAGTAAAAGCTTACAATTTACAAGACTGTAAAAAGTCCAACTCAAATCTGCTATCTCACCAAAGTCAGTTGCCACGTGTTGAAGCAGGATGGTCGCTGATCTCTGGCTGGTCTCTGCCTTCCCCTCTGAGCTTCCTCTTCCTCTTCAGGCTCTGTGTGCCCAGCTTCTTACCGGTTTCAGCTGCAGGATGGTATAGGGCTTTTTATTCAGTTTCTGCTGTTCTTCACAATGTCAGCTGTAAGCTATTAGGCAAAATGTGTCACCTTTCCCTAAGGCTACAGCTGTTTGAGCCCTTTTCTTCTGTCACATGGCCAGATCAAAAATAACTGATCTCTCTCTTCCCGTGTGTCTTCTTGAATGAATGACCATTTATATCAGACCTAGAAGAGGGTGGGGACTCCTCATGAGTTATGCCCTCAGACATAGTGAAATCAAAAAGCCCTAATCATAACAGGTAATGTAATCAAAGATCTCTCAACTGAATTTAATGCAATCAAAGGGTATCACACCCAGATGAATAGATTAGTTTACAAAATATAATCTTTCTCTTTTGAGGATTAATAAGTAAACTCAAACTGTCACAATTATATTAACAAATATGACAGTACCATGCACATTCCCGTGCTCATAGTAGATGAACAATTTGTTTACTTCCATCTTTTCTGTTCCTCTGTTTTCTTTGGCTCTTTTCCATCCCACAAAGGTCCCACCAATGATATCTCATACTATCTCCTGTCTTACTATGCCCTATCAAACTTTATATTCTCCTAATTTATGATAGCATCATTTCCAATTCAGCGTCTTTACATTCTCCTTTCTATTCACCTGTAAGGCCTTTCTGTAGACCATCATAGCCTGGCTCTTTCTCCGAATGCACATCATCTTAAATATTATCTCCTCAAAGAACACTTCCCAGGTAACTCCATATAAAGAAATACACCACCCTCTCCCTCATTTTCTGTTTTAATACTCTGATATATATATATATATACACACACAAACATTTCTATATATACATATATATATACACATTTTTTTAAACTATACTTGTTTTATCACATATCAGTACATTTATTCATCACTGTATTCATCCATCAATCCATGGTATTTTGATGTACAAAGTATATTTGTGCACTAAATACTTCAGAATGCATATTAACTAGAATTCAATATTTCTTTAGTTTTTTAACACACAATTTGTAGTCAATAAAATAAAGACATCTTAATGTACATTCACTGACTTTTTTAAATAAATTTTTTTTTTAAAAGATATTCAGATTACATAAATGTTACACAAAAAAATATAGGGATTCCCATATGCCCCACTGCCCACACCTGCCACACCCTCCCACATAAACATCTTTCATTAGTGTGGCACATTCATTACAATTGATAAATGCATCCTGGGGCTTTGCCATGGAGCATGGACCATAGTTCACATTGTAGACCACACTCTCTCCCAGACAGTTCTGCATATTATGTGATGATATAAAATGGCCTATATCTGTCATTGCAATGTCACTCAAGATAATTCCCAAGTCCCGAAAAAGCCCCTGTATTACAATTGTTTTTCCCTCTCCCTGCCCCCAGAGCCTCCAGTGGCCACTGGCTCCACATCAATGTTGTAATTTCTTCCATTGCAAGAATCACAATATGTCTATAGTAGAATACCAGTAAGTCCACTTTAGTCCATAGCTCTTCCCCCAGTCCTGAGGATTCTGGGATGGTGATGTCCACTCCACCTCCAATTGAGAGGGGACTTATATCCCATTGGGAAGTTGGATGGGACTATCCTGCTTGCAGTTGTAGACTCTCTCTGTTCCTTGGGATGGTCGTTGTCCATCATCATCTCTGTGTTAGTTGTCCTGGGTGAGTCCAATGAGCTGTAGAGTAGGTGCTGCAACTACACCAAGGCTCCAGGCCCAGCTGGCATATGGACAGCCCAAAGACAAGAGTCTCCTGGACACACACCTACAAATTATAGCACCAAGTATAGGTTTAAATAGAAGGGACAGATGAGCCATGTGCAGGGAAGACATAATTGAGTCCAACTCTGTCACTCTCAGGAGCACAAACTCCAAAGTAGGGCCCACTGGCAAGGCACCAAACTCCAGAGCTATCTGCCCTGAGTATAGGACCTGGATGTCTCCAGATCCCCCAGGAGACCTACTACCTGGAGTAGCATCCGCCCTGGCAGTCTATGAGATCCTGCCGAGACGAGCATAAGCATTACCTCTGGGATGAGCGCCCAACTCACTTTGAAGTCTCCTAGTCATATAAACTCATCTCTCTTTGGCTTTTCCCCCTTTCACTCGACGTCTTTTTCCAGTTGCATTGTTAGTTGGTGCTTGGTAGTAATCCCTCGGTGCCAGAGAGGCTCATCTCCAAGAGTCATGTCCCATGCCAGGGTGAAGATAATGCATCCATATGCTGAGTTTGGCTTAGAGAGAGGCCACATCCAAGCAATAAGGAGGCTCCCAGGAGGTAACTTTTAGGTACCCCACAACAATAGGTTAAGTCCCAACTTCAAGAGCAAAGGCCCATAAGCATAGTCGTCAATATCAACGGCTGATCAGTGGATCATCCTCCTTCACCAGTCATTATCCCTGCACTTGGGGGACTGTTTCTGCTCCATTAGAGAATGTAGCAGAGATCTCCAGATGGGAGTTCAATATTCTCTCGGTTATTGTGTGAGTCTCCACCCACTGTGACAATGCCCCATGAACATTTGAACATTTTTATATACCTTATATGTATGCCCAGATGAATTTCCTCCCATGTATCCCCCATCACTGACACCCCACACCAATGATCTTCCCCTGCCCCAGTTGTAACCCTTCCGTGATCCAAACTTTGTTAAAAATGAAGCCATTAAAATAGCCAAATACAATTAATAAGAAAATGACAAAATAATGATAGGTTTAAAATAAGAAATAAAACACATAAAAATTTTTAAAAAGTAAAAATAAAATAAAGTGAGAAGATTGGGATGTTAAAAAATAATGAAAAATATTTTAAAAATATTTTTTGACATTTTGCCTTTCATCACTGTAATCTCTGGTATATATTTTAGAGCACTTATCATTATTTAAACTTTTCTTGCTTATCTTTTTTATTTATCTGCTTAGTATCTCTTTCCTACCTATCAGAATGTTCTCTTGTTCTATGAAAGCAGGGACATACAATTTTTAAAGATGGAAACTTACAGATTTGGGATCTGATTAAGGGAAAAGGAGAGAGTTAATCCCTGAGACTTCTAATCCACTTAGAAACACAGGAGTTGTGAGAACCTGACCTGAGATGACCATTAGTTCCATTGCCATGTTAGTAATCCTACGTGTCTTTTCTCCAAAATTGAAATGAAATGACAGAGAACTTCTAGGTGTGGTGAATGATAATGAGAACACAACATATCAAAATTTATGAGATAAAGTAGTGCTGAAAGGGAAATGTATAGCCCTAACACCCACATTAAAAAAGAAGAAAGATCTAGAACCAAAGACCTAACTGCACACCAGGAGAAACTAGAAAAAGAACAGAAAACTAATCCCAAAGCAAGGAAGGAAAGAAATAACAAAGATTAGAGCATAAATTAATGAAACTGAGAGTAAAAAACAGTAGAGAAAATAAACAAAGCAGAAGTTGATTCTCTGAGAAGATAATAAAATTGGCGAAAGGACTGAGAAAGAAAAGGAGAAGATGCAAATAAATACTATAAAAAATGAGAGTAGGGGCATCACTACTACCACACAGAAATAAAAAGGATCATAAGAGGATACTATGAACAACTGTATGCCAAAAAAAATTAGAAAACTTAGATGAAAAGGACAAATTCCTAGAAACACATGAACAACGTACGGGGACTCTAGAAGAAATAGAAGACCTCAACAGACCAATTTCAAGTAAAGGGATTGAATCAGTCATCAAAAAGCTTCCAACAAAGAAAAGCGCAGGAAGAGATGGTTTTACAGATAAATTCTACCAATCACTCCAAGAAGAATTAAAACCAATCTTTCTCAAACTCCTCTGAAAAATTGAAGAGGATGGAACTCTACCTTCAAAAACCAACAACACTCTAACACCAAACATACTAGAAGAAGAGAAAATTACAGACCAATTTCTATAATTAATATAGATGCAAAGATCCTCAACAAAATATTGGCAAATCTAATCCAAAAACACATCAAAAGAAGTATACACCATGATCAAATGGGCTTTTTCCAGGCCAGCAAGGATGGTTCAACACAAAAAAATCAATTCATGTAATACACAACATTAACAAATTGAAGGGAATAAACTACATTATAACCATGATTGAGGTAGAAAAGGCAGTCAACAAAATCCAATATCCTTCCTTGATGAAAACACTTTGATAGGAATAGAAGAAAGCGTCCTCAACATGATAAAGGGCATATATGAAAACCTGAAAGCTAACATCGTACTCAATGGTGAAAGACTGAAAGCTTTCCCTTTAAGATATGCCTACTGTCACCACTCTTATTCGACACTGTGCTAGAAGTTCAAGCTAGAGCTTTTAGGTAAAAAAAAAAAAAAAGATATAAATCACATCTAAATTGGAAATGAAGAAGGAAAACTTTCACTATTTGCAGTTGACATGATCCTATATGTAGAAAGTTCCAAAAAACTATAAGAAAGCTACTAAAGCTAATAAATGAGTTCAGCATAGTGGTGGGATACAAGATAAACACACAATAATCAGTAGTGTTTCTATATACCAGTAATGAACAATCGGAGGAGGAAATCAAGAATAAAATTCCATTTACAATAACAACTGAAAGAAATAAATATCTGGGAAACATTTAACCAAGGATGTAAAGGACCTGTACACAGATAAGTCTAAAGCATTGCATAAAGAAATCAAAGAAGATCTAAATAAACGGAAGACCATCCTGTGTTCATGGATTGGATAACTATCATTAAGATGTCAGTTCTATCCAAATTGATGTACAGATTCAACACAATCCCTATCAAAATTCCAACAGCCTACTTTGCAGAAATGGAAGAGCCAATTATCAAAATTATTTGGAAGGGTAAGGGGCTCTAAATAGCTAAAACATCTTGAAAAAGAAGAGCAAGATGGGAGGACTGACACTTCCTGACTTTAAAGCATATTACAAAGCTACAGTGGTCAAAACAGCATGGTACTGGCATAAAGATTGATATATTAGCCAATGGAATCAAATAGAGAGTTCAGAAATAGACCTTCACAACTATGTTCAATTTATATTTGACAAGGCTGCCAACTCCACTCAGCCTTGTCAAATATACTTTGGGACAGAATACTTTCTTAAAAAATGGTTCTTGTAGAACTGGATATCCATATCCAAAAGAATTAAAGAATATCCTACCTCGCACCTCATGGAAGAATTAACCTACATATAAGAGGCAGGACCATAACTTCCTAGAAGAAAATATAGGGAAGCATCTTCAAGATCTTGTTTCTCAGACTTTCTCAGACTTTACACCCAAAGCACAATAAATGAAAGGAAAAATTGATCAATGGATCTCCTCAAAATGAGAAAGTCTGTGCTTCTAAGGACTTTGTCATGAAAGTGAAAAGGCAGTCTATGCAATGGGAGAAAGTATTTGGAAACCACATATTTTATCAGGGTTTAATATCCAGACTATATAAAGAAATCTTACAACTCAGCAATAAAAACACAAACAACCCAATTAAAAAATGGGCAAAAGACTTAAATAGATATTTTTCCAAAGTGAAAATACAAATGGCTAAAAAACACATGAAAACATGTACAATGTCACTAGCTATTAGGGAAAAGCAAATCAAAACCACAGTGAGATATCACTTCACACATACTACAATGATTATATAGGGCTGGGGAAGGATAGAGGGGATTGAGAGGTGACTGCTAACGGGTGAGGCATTCTTCCTTTTTGGAGTAATGAAAATGCTCTAAAATGGATTGTGGTAATGAAAACACAACTCTGTGATTGTGCTCAAAGCCTTTGATTGTGCACCTTGGATGGATTGTATGGTATGTGAATATATCTCAAAACTGGCTTTTAAAAAGGTAGGGAAAAAATAAATGATAAAGCCTTTTGACCTCAGTTGAGATGTCGCAGAGATATTCCTCAGAATGTGCTAGTCTAAGCTATCAATCCTTCTCTGTGCGGTGAAAGACTCTCTGAAATGGATAGCTTTCGGGCAATAATTGAACCACACATCCCAACTTGTATACCTACCAAGAAAGGGAGGGAAGCTGACTCCTGTCATACCTCAGACCACCAAGCTCAGGATGAATTGTCAGCCTTTTCCCTAAGTCTCACCCCATTCCTCAGCTCTTTTGAAGAATACTATGCATTCTGAAGGGGTCCTAGATGTCAGGTGCAAAACATGATAGGGGTGTCCTTCATCTTAAGGGACAAAATTTTAGTAAAGCAGGTCCATGCCTCTACCAGTTTCAAGGCAGCCAAGATGTAATTATTTGATTTCAAATGAGTGATTTAGGTGATCACAATTCCTCATACATGTGGATGGGTGGTATTGCTAGTGTCTACACTACCCTATGGTCTTCTGTTTCCTATGACAAGATGGGCACAATGTAACAATGCTCAACAGGAACCACAGTACCTGTTTCACTTCATACCTCAGACGTTAATGCCTACCACATCTACCATCTTTGTCTTTCACATTTTGTATCATGTCCCCATGGTCATACAATAATGGATGAATCTAGGGGATGTAAGTGAGGAGATGACTCATGCCTTTGTCTCCAGATAGGTCCTTGAATTGTGGCAAGCTTAACAGAGTTTCTGGCCCACAGTGGTGCAGGGTCAGTGGATTAGAGATGGCATGTGGGGGTTGGTGCCTAAGCCAACAGGCCTGAGACTTCCCAGAGCTCCCCAAACTCAGTGAGGCACAGTAAGAAGAAATTAGGGATATGAAGACTTGGAAAGTCTTTTGTTGGGCATGGAGAAGTTCCCAGGATTAATTTATATGGATGGATGCTTAGAAATCAAATGTGAAGAATGACATCTCAGTGGAAGCCACCATGGATAGATGACAACCCAGAACCAAATGCTGCACTCTCTACACCAAATATTTTCTTTACATTCTTTAATAACACCCCACACTGACCCAAACTTAGACACAGCCTTAGAGAAGAGGGGAGGCCTTAAATGCACTCATTAAGTGCATTTAAATCTCTGAATTAAGTGAGATGTAGTTTCTACTACCTGGCAGCATAGGCGCTCACTTCATGTAAATTAAGTTGTTATGCAAAAAATAAAATTTCACTCTTTTATTTGGTGACTAGATTTTATACCCATTATAGCAGTGTTTTATTCTAGAGAGAGAGAGATGCTTTTCATAAATTGGGTCCTCCAGTGTTTATGCTAAGGCAGCAACAAGATATAGAGGAAAGAGCATGCATGGGCATTGGGATCTATCCAATCTGGATATAAATTATAGTTCTGAACTTACTTCTTACGGAAGCTAAGGCAATTTACTGCATATTCTTTTGCCATCTATAAAATGAGGAAAATAATATGTATCTTTTGGAATTTGTTGGAAAATATCATGAGTGGAGGTAAACGAAAGACCCTGGTCCTATACCCGTTACTTGATATATTCTACTTTCCAAAACCTTAGTCCTGGTGGGTATAAACTCAACTTAGGAATAGGTAGACATTGAAAATAATTGGGTCTAACATGATATGGTCCACCTTTCTGTATGGGACTTTCCGTGTTCTTGCTATAATCAAAGTCAGGAGAAGGAGGATTCCTGAGGGAATGATGAGATGACTGGTCATCAGAGCACTTCTGCATCAGTTCCCAGCTACCTCAGCATCAAGGAGAACATCTTTCTAATCAATCTTATATTCCCAGTGGTTCTTATAATATGTTCTAATAACTTAGATATTTTCAGTTTTCTTAATCCCTTTGCCTCTAAAATAAGGCAAATTAACTGAATGATTAACTTATTTAAAACAATTTAGGCACCAGATAATTTTCTTCGTTCAACATTTTAAAATAATGTGACAAGCATGCACTAGCCATAGAAGATAAAAAAGATGCACAAGACCAAGTCCTCATCCTCCAGGAGCTCGAAGGATGAGCTCTTACGGAAGACAGGCCTAGAAACAATCAATTAGAAGAATATGTAATGGGTATGAGGGAAGCTTATTAAGGGTACTCTAGACTTGGCATAAACATTAGGGGCAGAGTAAGAATAGAGCTACTAATTACTGACCCCTTACATAATTTTAACACAACCTTTATTGAAAAGGCCTATTTAATCCACTTCACAGAAGAGATAATTAAGAGTTAAAGAGCTTGATGATATTTCTAAATTCAGTGGTATATTCTGGGGCAAAGCTGAAAAAAGTAACTAGGTCAGTCCAAATCCAAATCCCATCCTCTTCCCACTGATCCAAGGCCATGTAGTGCTTGGCCAAGAGGACCAGAATTCTGCTTTATCCAACTCTACTACTCCTCATGTGTTTCCTCTGCAGTGATTTCTACATGTACCACCAGGTAAATCCTAGAAACTCCATTAACATCCATGGAAAGGGGGATTAACATTTTCTCAAACACTCCACTATGAACATTGGTATTATTTCGTATTTATGCATTTTTCTTTCCAACTATATTAAATTTGATACATTTACTGTACATTTTTATTCTTTCCCTAGAACTGGTTGGGGCAGAGGGGTTTCCTCTAATTAGCTTATATGTTAGATTTTATGTGTCATTTCTGTAATTGCCTAGAGACCCATTGGTGCTATAGCTGCAATATAAATGTTAGCTGCTATCATGATAAAACCTCAATAAACACTTAAGAAATGTAATGTCATAATTTGGGGAGTTTGTAAAAGAATCCGAAATAATTCAAATCCTGAAAGATTCAATTATTAGCAGCTGCTGGGCTGGTCTCAGCAATACATGGTGCTCGGTTCATCTTTATCTGTCCTTCCACACGATTCTATATTGACGGGCAAGAGCAATTAAAGTCACTGTTTGGGAACTTAGTTCATCTTCTTTGCCATTCTTCCTTCTCAGTTTCACCCAATCTGTCATTAACACACACAAAATGCTCTGGCCTTGAGCCGGCCTCAGCAGAACTGAAGAGAAAGAAAAAAACAATCTAGGAAAGAGGGAAGACTGTCACTGAGTGTGAAGGACTTTTCACCAGGACTCAAGGGCCCTAGAGGCTTCCTTAGCTCTCTAGCTCTTGTAGGAGTGTGCAGCAGCAACTTAACCACAAGTGTAAGTGTGCATGCTCTCATAAGGACCAGGATCAGCAGAGAAATAGAAATATGGCTCTTGGTGAAAGGTGGGCTTTATGAGATGGTCAAAAAGATTGTTTCTGGTTCTTAATAAATGCTAAAAGTCTGAGCAAAGGCAGATGGAAAAGGAGTGATGCTCATGTCTGTAAGAGGGCTTTTTCTCATGTTTATGGAGCAATAGGTTATACAGAGAGACAGAAATAGACATTTACAGCAAAAACCCTGTGCAGCTGAAGTGAGTGTTGGGAGGGGAGAGCTCTCTTACTTGGTTTAGCTCCTCTGAGCACCAGAATCTTGACTCAATAGCCAGGAATGTTCTAATCAGTCAAATTAATAAGCTATACATTTAATACCTTAAGGGAGTTATCTTTTTCCAAACTATCTTCAAGTTATATTAAATGCACAAATTTTAAGCGTGCAGTTTGATTAATTTTTGCTGATATACACATCTGTATAGCCACCATCATTTCCATCACACCTAATGAGCCCTAGCTATTCCCTCCTGGAAGGATTCTTTATTAGGCGATTTCATGAGGTTGATAAAAAATTTTGAGGAGTGAATAATCCCATATTCTGCAATGATAACATAAAGGGAAATGATAGAAAGTAAAGATAATCCTATGACATCACTCTCCAGATCCTTCTCACCAGGAAACCAACAACCACTCAGTCAGAGTTACAAAGGGAGGAAGTCTGGTACAGTGAGGATCTTTATCTGTGGGTCTTTCTTTTGCTCCTATTTCTTATTGTCTGTCCCAGGGAGTCAATTTCTTGTATCGAGATCCATACCAATGAGTTTTATGGGTTTGTTCAAGATTAATTCTTTAGGATCCAAGCCCTTTTCACTTGATTTGAATGAAAGGAGTTACTTTCTTCAAATATAGTCAATAAAATACTAATAGTAACCATGGAATATTGCAGATCTCTAACCCGTAACCTGACTACTCAGTGTATTTTCTGTGTTCCTTGTAGCAGCCACATTCTTTCTTAGGATCATCATTCTTGGTGTCTACTGTCGTAATGAGTGGTATTTTAAGTCTCTGTTGGCATGGTACATCACTTCCCGCTTGGATCCTCCATTTTCAGAGAGCTTTGATGTACCCTGTATTGTATGATGCCATTAGGGCCTTCTGCCCTTCTAGTAGCATTAGCTTATGACGTGGTACGGTGTTGTTTGATGTCAAATATCTTGTGCACTCATGCGGTGAAGATTACTATAACTCACATACCTGGACTTTTATATATCACTAGGTGTTTTACTTTATATTATATTGACACAATAAACTTGAGGGGGAAGCATTCTTATTAGCTTCATCTTATGGATGAGGAAGGAGAGACTTCAAAAAGTTGTGATTCTCCCAATACAAGCAGAGCTGGGATTCAAATCCAAGTCTTCTAATTCCAAGCCCTATTCTTGTTTTTTAAATTGTGTTATATCCAACCAGAATAAATGTTCTTAGGTGTAAAATCCAGGTGTAAATTAGTGTGTGGTCTTTGTTTTTGCTGATGGATATGGTATTGTTTCAGCATGATTTAAAGTTAAAATGCAAGGGGCTAGTTGCTCCATGGCACCACTGAGGGTTAGAGATCTAATGAAAACAGATGTAGACAGAAAAACTCCATGTCACATCAGTATCTTCGTTCTTCTATTAAAAGCTATCTTCCTGGATCACAAATGCAATGAGGTCAATTTCTTGCTTAAAACTCACGGTCTCCTTCTCATCTTTCACAGACAAAATTAAAAATTCATAGCTAAGCTTAAAGGTCTTCATGACCTGACACGCACCTCTCCAGAATAATCTCACCCTTAACTCCCACACATACATCCTTTTGAAATCTAGGCTTTAGCCAATCTGATCTTTTGCTGCTCCAGACAGCATGCTCTTTCTCATTTCCAGGCCTCTGTGCATGCTCTTTTTTTCTATCTGTCTCAACTTTTTCCCCTACTCTTCATTCAGTTAATTTCATCACATCTTATCACTTCCTTTGAGAAGTGCTGCTTTGTAATTATTTTGTTTTTTGTTTGTTTGTTTGTTTTTGTCTTGTATAATCATACCATTGCTACCTGACATGTACTAGGCTATAAATACATTTTTGCTAAATAAAAGAAAATGAGCAGGTATAGAAAAATGTGGGGAGGAGAATAAAGTCTATTTCTTATATATGGAAAGCAAAGAAATCACAGATTAAAAATACAGCAGAGGTAAAATGTATTTTTAGAGTTTCCATTTTGCTCTAGCAGATATTTCTTCCTTCTGGGCATCAGCCTCTTAATTCCAATGAACCAATACAGTGCCGCATTCCCTAATTATTCAACACATATTTGTTGTGTATTCTGTACTGGGGATCAGCAGTGAAAAAGATAGACAAAATTGCATTCCTTGTAGAGCTTATAATCTAGTGAAGAGGAGAGATAATGGCCGAGTAAACACATATGTCTATATCTTCAAGTAGTAGTCAGTACAATAAAAATAAAGCAATGAGGGGAACAGAACATATGTGGTGTGGAGTCACTTGGGTCATGTTTAATAGGTTAACTCTGGAAGACCTCTCTAAGGGGCTACCACTGAGCAAAGATCTGAGTAAATTAAGGACATTACTCAGGCAACCGTTGGGCAGAGAGCAGCCCAGGCAGATGAAACAGCAAAAACAAAAGCTCTGAGGGAAGAATGTGGTTGATGGGATTGAGACACTGTGGGAAGAAGAGGAAAAAGTGCAGTAAAACTAAAGTGGACCAAGTCAGGGAGAGAGTGATAAGAGATGAGCTGAGAGGGTACCCAGGGACAAGACCACGTATGGCCTTGAGGACCATGGTAGTGAGTTCATATTCCATTTCAAATGAGATGGAAAAACATTAGAGGGGTCTGGGAAAGAGGGAAGACAATCTAATATATGGTATATATTATTATTTACTTATTATTGGAGAATTCATAGGTTTACAGAAAAAGCATGCATAAAATGCAGAATTCCTATGTACCATGCTATTATTAACACCTTGCATTGGTGTGATGCATTTGTTACAATTGATAAAAGCATATTTTTTAAACTGTGTTATTAATTATAGACAATATTTCTATGTTCACTCTTTGTGTTGAATAGTTCTATGTACTTTAAAAAATTTTTAGCCCAGTAATATTTATACAACCTATTTCCCCTTTTAACCACACGCAAAAATATAATTCAATGCTGTTAATTGCTTTCACAATGTTGTGATACCATCACCACCATCCATTACCAAAACTTTTCCATCATTCAAAATAGAAACTCTGTGATTTGTTATTTCCTTCCTTCTGCTCACTTTGGGCTTAGTTTTCTCTACTTTTCCTAGTTCTTCCAGTTTTGAGGTAAGGTCTCTGAAGTGAAATCTTTCTTCTTTTTTCATGTAAGCATTTAGAACTATAAATTTCCCTATCAATACTGCCTTAGCTGCATCTGATAAGTTTTGGTATGTTGCAATTTCATTTTCATTCACTTCAAGATATTTCCTAATTTCCCTTGTGATTTCCTCTTTAACCCATTGGTTGTTGAGGTATACATTGCTTAATTCCATATATTTTGAATTTTCCATTACTCTGTTATTGATATCCAGAATCATTCCATTGTGGTCAGATATGATACACTGTATGATTGTGATTTTTTTTTTAATTTATTGAGACTTGTTTTATGACCTAACAAATGGTCTATACATAGAATGACCCATGTTCACTCGAGAAGTACTCTCTTGTTGTTAGGTGAAATAGTCTATAGATGTCTGTTATGGTCAGTTGGTTTAGAGTATCGTTCAGGTCTCGTACTTCCTTATTTATATTCTGTCTAGATGTTATATCCATTATTGAAAGTGGTATATCAAAGTCTCCTACTATTAATTTAGAAACATCTATTTCTCCCTTCAAATCTGTCAATATTTAATATGTTTTGGGTATCTGCTGTTGGGTGAATATATATTTAGAATTGTTTGTCTTCTTATTGAATTGACTCCTTTATCAATATATAATTACCATATTTGTCCCTTATATCAGTTTTTGACTTATAGTCTATATTAGTCTGATATTAATATAGCTACCCAGATCTTTTTAGGTTACTACTTGCATGGTATAATTTTTTCCATCTTTTCACTTTCAACCTACCTATGTGTTTGAATTTAAGGTGAGTCTCTTGAAGACAGTATATAGTTGTGCCATAATTTTTTCTTTTTTACCCATTCTGCCAATCTCTGCTTTTTAATTGGAAACTTTAATCCATTTACATGTAAGTAACTACTGATAATGGAGGACTTTCATTTGTGATTTTGTTCTTCAGTGTTTTAAATCTTATATCTTTTTTGTCCCTCAATTCTTTCAATAATAGAAATGAAAAAAATTCCCAGGAGAGTTTCAATAGCAGATTGGATCTGGCAAAAGAAAGAATCAGTGAAGCTGAAGCCAAGACATTTGATATGAGTCTGGCTAAAGAGCAAAAAGGAAAAAAGAAAGAATTATAAAAAGGGAAAATACCCTAAGAGGCCTCTGGGACACTATCAAGTGTACCAATATATGCATTATTGGAATCCCAGAAAGAGAAGAAAGAAAGAAAATGATAGAAGGAATATTCAAAGAAATAAAGACAGAAAACTTCCCAAAGTTAGCAAAAGACATGAATATACACATCCAAGAAGCTCATCGGATAACAAACAGGCTAAAGATGAAGGAAAAAAAAAAGCTCTGTTACATACTGGTCAAACTTTTAATTGCAAAAGACAAGGAGACAGCTCTGAAAACTGCAGGAGAAAAGCAATGTATTATGTACAAGGAAGTCCAATTACAATAAATGGTGTATTTTTAAAAGATGACTTAGGCTGTAATAAGAATAATTTCTAGGGGGATAAAACTTTCATGAGAGAGGTGGGAATAAGGATCACATCCAGTATATATTTTTGAAATTAAAGCCAAAAGGGCTTGCTGATGGATTTGTGTGGTATGTGAAAGGAAAAACAAGGTTGACAACCTGATTTCTGCCAAAAGTAATTGGACTAAAGGGGCCTAAACTGAGATGGGAAAGACTAGTGAATGACAGATGTGAAGGAGTAAGAGATTGTGCTTTTGATGTATTGATTTGAGATGTCTATTAAGCACCCAGGTGGTGATGTCAAGTATGCAGATAAATATATGACTGTAGAGTTGAGAAGATGTTGTGGTAGTAGATAAATTTAGACTTATCAGTATATCTTAAGTCTCCTAGGAGGTAGATCTAGCAAAGAGGGTTCTGAAGGAGCAACGAGTGAGGTGGAAGAAGTGCCAGGACAGTGTGGGGTCAAGGACATGAAAGAAGACATGTTCCAAAGAGGGAATGGCAAACGGTGCATACATCAATCCATTAAGAAAAGTCTAATCCAGCTGACAGCTATACACAAATTATGGCTCTCAGACTAAACTGCCTCAAGGATATAGGAGGATGAGAAATACTTGTGGTAGACAAAAGAATTTGAATGGGCAAATCTATCATACCCAAATACCCAACTGATCTCTATGTCTGCTGCCTATTACTTTTCCCTTTGTTAATTTTTTTCCAAACTAAAACCCCTATTATGTCTATATTTTATTAAACACTATAAAATGAAAAGATAAAATTCTAGTAGAAAGCTCCTTCAAATCATACTCGATTCGTTATTAAGCCTACCTTTAATAAAGTTTTTATGTAGAGAATATGGGAGAACCCTGAAATCTGGACAGATATAGAATCGGCCCAAAGATGGTGGGGAAAGAGAGCAAAAATGTGTGTAGCTATGAGATGAAGAGAGGGCAAGGCAAGAGTAGGGACGGAATAAATGTATAGAAAAATTTACATAAAGTGGCAAACATAAATAGATGTTATTCTACTACAATGAACATAACAGCAGATTCACAGCTGTCTAACACGAGAGCTAATTAATGATTAGATTTCCAATGACTTACACAGCATTCGGCTTAAAGGCTCTTAATTAATGTTTTTCAAATAAATTAACAAAGGTATTGGCATGGTTAGAAACCTGTCATTCTGGAGCTGGAAGACATTTTAGAGAATATCTACTACATTCTTTTGTTTAAAGATAAGAAAATTGAGCCCCAGAGAGGTGTCGTAATTTGTCCAATGCCATCTAGTGGTATGGAAAGCAGGAAAAATTTATAAATCTGGCTTCAGAGATTGCTTGGTTACTGAACAATAAGTATTTCAGGAATTTTAATGTGGTATGTAAGCCTTTAAAAGTGTATCTTTAAGTTTTGAACTGATAGAATTCAAAATAAGCAAAACAGATGCTTAGCTTGACTTTCAGATCAAAGACTGAGGCAGTTTAATTTCAAAGAGACACACCAGGAAATAGTCAGCTGATGAAAAGTAAGGATGAGTAGAAGGCTTAATTATTATGTGCTGTTTTGCACAAAAAGAGCAACTAACACAATGTATTAAACTTCAGATTATTAAAATGAGTAATTTGATAGAAGATAAGTAGAGATGGAAAGAAATTTTCAACATTGTGATTCAGTAAGGTGCTGAAAGAATTCCATTGCTGCAAGTTCCAAAACATACATTCCATGTATTTGTATAAACCTATTTTATCTGTTTCTGACACGTACCAGCTTCGTGTTCACAGGCAAGCTATTAAGTTTCAACTTTAGGATCTTCATCTGAAAATTTGACAAAATAATGGCATCTGTGTGGTAAGGACTGAATGTGATAATCCATGTAAATTCCTTTATTTTTGCAGAAATCACTTATTGGGAAAAATTATAAATAAATATATAAGGGAAGGAACGGAGGGAGGGAGAGTGGGCCAAAAGCAACCCTCTGCAGTGGGAATGATGTGGACATGGACTCTGGTATCATACAACCTTGGGTTCCAACCCTCAACCTTTTCTTCTGTGTAACTATAGGTGAGTTACTTCATAGCTTTACACTTCAGTTTCCTCATATGTAAAGTGCATTTAGTAATTACTACATCCCAGGTTTTCTGCAAGAATTGAGAACATGTATGTAAAAGAAACTAGCACTTGGTTATTTGTTGTTGTTGTTGGCTGCTCTGTCATCCATTTGTGCCTCTCTCTGATCTTAGTGGCCCCCTTTCTCTTGATTGATCACTCCCTGTCTTATAACCAAAAGAATTGCCCCTAGGATATCAGTCAAACCCTCCTCCAATATGTGGGCTAAAATCACTATAGAGTTCTTCCTCCCTGAGGGTATGGATTTTAATGGCAATCCTGGAAAACCTAAAAGCCTCAAAAACCAAAATAAATCAATGTTTAATGGTGGAATTTGAAACACTGTGACAGAGGAGAAAAGCAGAAAGGGATTTTAGAGTTCACTAAGTGCAGCCAATTCATATTACGGACGAGGAAACTTAGAGAGGGAAATGGCAGGAGTTGTCCAGAAGCCCAAGGTCTATAACACAGGCAGTAACTCCGAGGATCGGATTCACAATTGGATGCTGTGTGTGGCATGCCACGTGCTCTGAGGGGTGACCCAGCAGCAGCTACCTCACTGCCAACATGAAGACTCACACCCAACAGCAGCTGGGTCAGTGGCCAGGCCCCCGGGGCCCAGGGGGCAGTAGCCTTTTCTAGCATATCATACTAAAGAGCAGTACACTAAAAAGATACTTTGCACCTAGAAGTGGTAAGGAAAATGGCAATGTCTTACCTAGAGAATGCTGCTAACATTAGACAAGTATAAACTTTATTCAAGGACCACCCTATTTCAGAAGAGAAAGAGTTGGCTTTAAATTTGTTGTATCTCACCCAGAAGCAAAAGCCAAGCCTTGAAAATATGGCTGAAAAACCCTGGAATGTGACAAGTTGTCTATTCCCTGTATCTTTTTTCTTCATTCCAAGTCAGCAAATACACAGGGCAGAGAAAAAAAGTTGTTTTCACTCTAAGTGTCAGTCAGAAACTGGGACTTTAGTATCTACTGGAGCGAGAGAGAGCCAAAGATGCCAAGGACCTACCAGTGACTGTATTTTCTTGGGCCTATGTTTAATATCATAGGATGTGTACTGTATAAGTGACCTCTGAAATCATGCAGCTTCACCTGGCTGGAAGCTCTTCCTTCAGCCCACAGAGGTGGCCTCCAGTCCTGCCCTTGAGGACGTCATACTCAGGCCTTGTTTACTGTAAAGCTCCAGATGTTCAGGCAGAAGAGTCAGGTCCTCCCTTAAATAGCTAAAGGAGCCTTTCTGTGTAAGCAATTCTTTTGCAGCAGACACATTCCAAACTAATAAGAGGGAAGGAAGGAGAGAAAGGCAAACAGATTAGCTAAGAGAATGAATTATTCACAATTAGAAGGCCAAGAATGGGGATGAGATTGAGAGTTGGAATCATTGAAAGAGTCAAAGAAAGTGGAACGATCAGATTCCAGAAACATCAAGAAAAGTAAAGATGATGAGAGAGAACTGTAATAACGTTGTCAAAGGAAGATCAGAGACAGGCAAACTAAGAGAATTAAATAAAGAAACGAATTAGCATAAAAAAGGGATTAAAGAAGAACTGAAAAAAATTACAAAGTAAAAGATCTAATAAAGATTACTGGAAAATAAATGAACATGGCAGCAAGAAGTTTTCTGCAAAGAACAATAAATACGTTACAGATCATAAAAAGCACTGTGAGGAAACATCAGAAAGGAACTGCAGAGTGAGTAAAATGAAAGAGGAAAAATAATTTAAAGTTCAGCCCACAGAGGAACCAAGAAGATGGAGATAAAAAAGGATAAAAGAGGCGAATAAATGACAGATATTAATACAATACACAGAAGGCATAGAGAACTATTCAAAGCATAAAAGAGCTAAGGTAGGTGACAGGCATGAAAGAAGATGCATACTGCACATAAGCAGAACTTTAAAGAAAAACTTCTGAGAAAGCATTCAATATTTCTTTAAATACCATTGACAGGATGATAAAGGTATTTTTAAATTGTAATTAAAAGTTTATTCATGCATAAAAGCAGCCATTGCAATGTTAGAAAAGTAATGTCATGGACCTTTATATCACCGTAAATATCTAGAGAGCAGATGACTGCCTATGTTCACCATTTAGCTAAGTTATTTACCTCCTGAAACAACTACCATGGGATTTTGCATTTAAGTATCAAAGGAAAATGGTTTTGAACTCCTTCTTCATATATATGACATGAATTTCAGGACGTTTAGAAGAACAGACTGGAATCTGACAGAGTTCTAAGTATATTGCTATAAACATATTGGTGATTTTCTTATACTACAAGATACAAGCGAAATTATAAAGTAGAAAAAAAAATTGTCTGTTTCACAGTGTCCAAACTTATCCCTGACTCAAGTATCTAAAGCCAACCTGATTTTGTGATAATCAGGGTAGGCTAAACATTCGCTATATTAGAAACCATGCATGTGTCCCCAGACCTAGTTTTTCTCCCTAGGTCTGGTTTTTAGAATGCTGGTGATAAACTAAGCCTGATTTATTATATGACCATCCTGTATGGGTAAAGACTGTAACTTTGGGTATCTTTGGTCAACCTTAAGAGATATAGCAGGGGGACAGTTGTGGCTTGGGTGGTTGGGTGTGTCTCCCATGTGGAGGGACCTGGGTTCAATCCCCAGGACCTCCCAGTCAAAATTTAAAAAAGAAAAATATAGAAGGCGTGTGGGCCACCAGACCCCGTGCGCGGTTGCGCCACCAGGCCCCGCGAGCCACACAGCAAGATGATTACGTAACAGGAGAGTGACACAAGGGAGAGCCAAGACGAGACACACCAAAAAACCAGGAACTAAGGTGGCACAGGCGGTAGGATACCTCTCTCCCACATCGGAGATTCCAACAATCAAATCTCAGTGAAGACAGGAGGAGAAGGATGAGAAGAGAGGGCAGGAAATGGACACAGAGAGTTGCCCAGTGAATGGACACAGAAATAGCAAAAATGGGGGGAAGGGGGGTAAAAATGGATAAAAGTAAATAAATAAATCCTTACAAAATGTCTAGGGGAGGAGGATACAGACTATAGTTAGTAGTAATACTTTGACGATGCTCTTTCATGATGTAACAAATGTTTCACAACAATAGAGGGTGTTTGTGGGGGGTGGTGATGTGTGGGAGCCCTGTATGATGTTATGCATGTTTGGTCTGTAAGTTCACAATATTTACTGAACACTTACAGTTTATGTATGTTCATGTATGAATGATATACTTCAATAAATTGTGAAAAAAAAAAAAAAAAGCCAACCTGTATTTTCCCAGAACCTCCCATTGGACAATACCCATATCACTGCAACCCTCACACACATATCAGAGATGCAGGTGATTGCTTCCAGACAGAATTATTCTTTCCCACCTGAAACACGAGTGAAAGGCTCTCCTTATTCCATCATGGATGGCTCTATAATTATATTTTAAAAATCCTCTAAGTTTGTAGAACCCTAGAGTGGAAAGGGACCAAAGGTACCATATAATCCACACTCTTATTTCACAGATAGGGATATCAAGTCCAACAGTGCTAAGGTGACTTTCTTAATCGAAATATTACACTAATATATCAGAATCCCCTCCACAGGTGGTCATATAAGAGATTTTATTTAGATAGATTATTCAAAAAATATCTAAGTCTTCACAGGAGAGCAAAGAATTAAATATAAATAAAATAAAAATGAAGCAGTTGTGGAAACCGTGGCTACAAGTAAAAGTTCAAAATATTTCATTGCATTAGGCCAGGGGCCCCCCAATCTTTCTTGGTTTTAAGCGTCCTTAATGCCTCACTGATTTTTCATGGCACTCTTGGGCCAAAAGATACACTCAGCAGTTCACTTTACTAAAAAATTAGGTCCAAGCGACTTAGCATTTATGTCTTAATAACTTAGAAACTGTCTGAAAAAATAATACACTTGAAATGAAAAAAAAAAAACCACTATGTTACTTCATAAATAATTGCCATACTTACTAATGGGGCATGTGCATCTCTTAGGCACTGCACAGCTTCTCAAAGCTTAGAATCTGAAAATTAGCTACACCGTCACTTCCTGTCCCACACTGATTTTCACATGATACTTACTTTTTATCACAGTAACTGCCAAAACCTCAGCTTCATGAAGATATGTCTCTGAAGGGGATGGTGGATGATATGGTGTCAAAACTGTGAACTACCATAGTCTAACTAGTAGTCAGCCCAATGTCCAACAAATGTCAACTATTATATTGCTTTGAAAATTTAGAATACACCTAAGTGCTTCTGTAAGTCACTGTGGTGTCCGTGCGGGAACTCAGCACAGGCTTTGGGAACTGCAGCTCTAATCCCTTCCTTTGACCTCAGAGGAGTATTAGTCTTTATTACTGGTGACCAAAAGGAAGGCAATTAACCTGTCAAAACACAAACAAGTTCACTTGTATATTATAATAAATAATGCAAAGAAAACCCTTCTTGTCTCTAATAGAGCTGATTAATAATCGTCTACACTAGTTTGCAGGATTGTCTTCTGTATTGTATTTAGCCTAGATCTGAGCAAAATTCCAAAGTCACCTAACTAGATCCAAAACCTTCAGTGCATACTCAGAATATTTTTTTCTCTGTTCTGATGAAATTCCAAGTAGGAAGCAAGTAAGCATATCCTATAAAATAAAGAACAATTTCAACTGAATTATTCTTAATAATCTGATACATCTCCATAATAGTAGTGTACCACTGTAGCAGTTTCCCTTTTAATACCTGATTTGATCCTCACAACAAATCTGAGAGGCAGGCAAACGTGTCATTAGGATTTCTGTTTGAACTAGCATGGTTTTATAGTAATGGTAGCAAGGAATCAATGCATTGATCAATAAACCAAAAAGGTTTTATTGAGTGCATTCCTTATATTCAGCATCACTCCAAAAACAGCAGAATTCAAAAGTATAAAACATGCTTCCTCTTCAAACGAGATTTAGTACAAACTGTGAAAACAAGGTATACACACATAAAACAATTAATGAGTTACTCTGATCTCAATAATAGACAATAGAATCACAGCACAATTAAAGAATAGAACAATATATAGCCACCTGGTAGTTGTGCAGTCCTGACAATAAATACAAAGTGAGTTAAACTACAGAGAGATCAATAAAGCTGCACTCATCCAGGAAGCTTTATGCTCAGTAGTAAGGTCACCAGTATAGAATTTAAGGACAGCCCAAGTTCACCCACTTAATTCATAACTGACATAGCTAGAAGGACTAAAATAAATACTAAGAACATCTATTTTTAGTTTCAGTTTTGATGTTGTTGTAGTTAATGGCCAATGCATAGACAGTCCAACTTGGTTGTTCCTTATCAATCTTCATATTGCCATCAAGAGTTTCTACCTCCTAGCACATAGAATCAAATATGAGAATCCTTCCCAGTAAACTACTAAAAATGTGTCCAGTGATTGAAATAGCCAAAATGGCAGCAGGGTCTTTAAATATTTAACATGGACAAATATTATGAGAAAAGTGTGGGTCAAGAGAAATCATGGAATCAGACTGTATTCTAGCCAAACTTGGGAGGCATGTCTCTGAGACTCAAAGGTCAGGGTGAGTATTGTAGAGCAGACGATCAACTCTTTCAGACACACTGTCAGGCACAACTTGTGCCAGCCCCCAGGGGGTAAAGTAGACAGCCTATAACTAAGGGGCAAGAGGCTGGAAGTTTTGGGGTGGCAGTGGAAAGTGGAAAGGTCTCCAACCCTACCACTGGGCAAGGGATGCAGTCATCGCCCTTCTAGTCAAATGCTTTAAGATGAGCAGGTGCCTTCTTTTCTTCTCTTAATTGCTCACATTTTCCAAAGTTTCCAGACTTTGTTGTTCTTCCTCTTCTTTTTCTATACTATTTCCTTTGGCCATATCACCCACTCCCACATCCTCATCTACTCCCTAAAATTTAGATTCTAAATGATGACAAATGTCAACTTTTACCTCTCACATCATATATCCTTGGCTCCGAATATTTGACATCCCCACCTGGCAACTCTGCCAAAACGTGAATGAACTTGGAATCATCTCTTCCCCTCTAAATCTGACCTTCCCTGTGTAACTACTGGGAATGTGAACTTTCCCTTAAAAATGAGGCCTTATCTACCCAGTCGCCCCATCAGAAAACTTAGTCATCTTTGACTCCCCTCTCTTTCTTATGGCCCCATCAGTACTGTCTCCATTGTTTTCCCTTTTCTCTTCTTTTTTGTTGCTATTTCTTTACTTTATTTTAAAATTGTGCTAAAAGATACATAACAAAAATCTTTTAACCATTTTAAGTGTACAATTCTGTGACATTAAGTATATTACTGATGTTGTGTAACTTTCACAATTATTTCCAGAACATTTTCATCATCTGGAATATTGTACCTATCAAGCAATAAATCCTCCTTTTCCCTGCCCCTAAGCCCTCTTACAACTATTTTTCTTTCTGTCTCTACGAATGTGCTAGTTTATCTCTCACTTCAATCGCTGTAAGGCTCTTATAACTGAGTTCTGTCTCCTGGTCTTTCTTTCCTAGGCCCCATTTTTTCTCCTCATTTCCACCAGGGTGGTGATGGTTATCATTATCATTTTAATGATAAACTATTTCAAATATATACAATAGTCACTTGATAGATATACATAGAGATAGATATAGATATCAATATAGGTATAGATTTACTTACATTTGTTGCCAACCATTTGGCCACATGTGTAGCATATCTTTTTCTACTTTTTTGAAACAAATAAAATATTAAAAGCAGGGCTATTGTTCTAAAATCCACATATGACTTGATCATTCCCCTGCCAAATGTTTAAAGATACCATCCCAAACTCTTTCATAGAGCTTACAGTCTCCTTCCTGATCTCCCTCTTCTCTGCCTTTCTAGCTTCACTCTAGTCCACCCCCACATACCCTGCCCTCTGTTCCTACCAAACCACTGGCAGTGTCTTTGCATATGCTGTTCTTTTTACTAGGAATGCTCCTTCCCAGTATTTAACTTACTTATCAAAACTCAGCCGACATCTACAGAAGCAGGTGGTGGAAGGCAGGTGCACATAAAGGTCTTTCTAGCTCTAAAATTTAAACAGTCATTCTAATATACGCAGAGTAAGCTGGAGTGAGATGGATGGTGCTGAGGCAGAAGCTAGTCTGTTGCAATGGGCACTAAGAAAAGACTGTAGCTGCTCCACTGTGCATGGGAAGCAATCGTGGGAAAATCAAAGAAACTCATGGGACACCCTGAAGCAATAGCCGGGGTTCAGAAGGTCGAGGTGAGGCAATGTGTATAGTATAACAATGATCAAGAGCACAAGCTCTAGACAGCCAGAAGAACCCAAGCCCAGTTCTGCTCCTCTCCATCCAAGTAAGATTTGGCAAGTTCCTTTCTCTTTGTATACGTGTTTCCTCATTTAAAAAGTGGGGCACATAATAGGCCTACCTCATAAGGTTGGTATAAGAATTAAATGTCATAATCCATTTAAAACTAAAAGAAAGAACTTGACTATTCTATGCATTTAGCAACTGTTAGCTAATGTTATACTCGTTACACAGCCAGAGAGGATTGGAAGGATGAACTGCAGGGAATAGGCTAGCTTGTTTAAGTTCAAAACTTAGGCAACAAAACAGAGAAGTAGACTGTGCAGAAATTTTTTGGAGAAGCACAGTTTTCAAAATAATATGATGGAAATGAGTCTATAAAATTATTTTTAAAATGTTTTAAGAAATCGAAAGCAATGCATGAGCTCATTAAAAAAAGAAAAGCTAAATTCGACATGAACGTGGCTTTCTAAGTGATTTTCGGAAGGAAACGAATAAAGATACATTTCAGTTTGACATTTATGACACCACGAAAATGCATGAAAACTATAAATCAGCTCCTCAGTTTTCAAAGAAAATGAGATTCAGCCTTTAAAAATGTAAAACAAACTTTGTTAACAAGTAAATGGAACTGTAGAAAAGTCAAGAGCTATTAAGAGACCACCTTGTGCTCTGAATGAGCTCAAAGTAATGACATCCCTGAAATATGAGCAGGGAATTTGGAGAATGGATGAAGATTAGGAGAGAATTGGGAAGACAATTTTCAAGTGAAAGAAGGTGAATTATTTAAATTACCACAAGTGAACTGGATACTCATCCTAGTCCATAGATTAGACCTGCTCAATAAAAGGATGTTTTGTGAGTTGTTAGAAAGGGAAGGTGGAGCTAGTAAGATTGTTGGTTTACAAGGGGGGTAATCTAGGACAATGGAGGTGGTAGACCATCCCACTCTGGCCCATCAGGTTGCCCTTGGGACACGACCTCTTTAGAATGACAGTATAAAGGCTTTTCAAATTAGAAGGTAAGAATAGTGGGCAGGTACAAAGACAGCATCCAATGAGAGGTACTAGTTGGATGGAATAATAGCTGTCTTGTTATTTTTAGGGATTACTATTGACCAAGATATATTTCTTTTTAATCTTATATATTAGAAGTAAACATTTATTGGGGCCAGTATTAACTCTTTTCCCCCTTTAAATAAGTTTTTTATTTTATTAAACTGCTTTATTCAGATATAATTCCTATACCATACAATTCACCCATATAAAATGAACAATTCAGTGGTTTTTATTGCATTCACAGAATTGAGCAACCATCACAATAAATTTTAGAACATTTTTATCACCCTGAAAAGTAACAATGTACCTATTAGCAGTTACTCCACATACCCATCCCCCAAACTCTCCAGCCCTAGGCGATCATAAATATGATCTATAGATTTGTCCATTCTGGACATTTCATATAAGTGGAATCATACAATCTGTGGTCTTTTGTGAATGGCTTCTTTCACTTAGCATAATGTTTTCAAGTTGTATCCAATTTGTAGCATGAATCAGTACTTCAGTCCTTTTTATTGCCAGCTAATATTCAATTGTATGGATATAGCACATTTTGTTTATCCATTCACTACTTGATGTACATTTGGGTTGCTTCCACTTTTTAGATATTATGAATAACCCGACTATTAACATCTGTCTACAAGTTTTTGTCTGGACATATTTTCATTACTCTTTGGTAGAAACCTAGGAGTTGAATAGCTGGGTCATGAGAACTCTAACCTATTGAGGAACTGCTAGAATGTTTTTGAAAATGACTACACTATTTTACATTCTCACCAGCAATGCACGAGGGTTCCGATACCTACACAATCTCACCAATTGGTGTTATTATTTGTAGCTTGGATTAGAGACGTCCTAGTGAGTATGACTCTGTACTTACTCTTGTTTTGATTTACATTTTCCTAATGACTTTGAAAATCATTTCATATGTTTACTGGCGATTTGCATATCTCATTTGCATTCAGATCCCTCACCCATTTTTAATTGGGTTATTTGTCTTTTTATTATTGAGTTGTTTTATTCATATATTGTAGATACAAGTCACTTATCAGATATTTAATTTACAAATATTTTTCCTATTCTGTGGGTTGATTTTTCACTTTTATGATGGTGCTTATTAAAGCTCAAATAGATTTAAGTTTGATGAAGTTCAATTTTTTTATTTCGTTATTTTGTTGCTTGTGATTTTGGTGTCATATCTAAGAAGGCTTTGCCTAACTCAAGGTCATGATGATTTACTCCTATATATTTTCTTCTAAGATTTTCATACATGTAGCTCTTATATTTAGGTTTATGATCCATTCTGAGTTTATTTTTGTGTGGTGTGAGGAAGACGTCCATCTGCATTCTTTTGCACGCAAATATCCAGGTGTCCCATTACCATTTGTTGAAAATGGTTCTTCATTAAATTGTTTTGATATCCTTTTCAAAATTAATTGGCCATAAATATGAAGGTTTATTTTTGGACTCTCAATTCTATTCCATTGATGTATATGTCTATTTTCTTTGCCAGTACCACATTCTTGATTACTATTGCTTTGTAATAAGTTTTGAAATGGGAAAGTGTGAGTTCTCCAACTTTTTTTTCATCAAGGTTACTTTGGCTAAACTGACTATTTTGAATTTTAGGGTCAGCTATTCAATTTTGGCAAAGAAGTGAGCTGTGATTTTTATAGTATTTCATTAAATCTGTAGATCATTTTGGGGAGTACTGCCATGTTAAATATATTAACTCTTTCAATTCATGAACATGGGAAAACTTTCTGTTTATTTAGATATTCTTTAATTTCTTTCAGCAATGTTTTGCATTTTTCAGAGTAAAAATTTTCTGTTTTGTGAAATGTATTCTTGAATATTTTATTTTTTGTAATGTTGTAAATGGAAGTATTTTCTTAATTTCATTTTGTTTCAGAGTGTTCCCTGCTAGTGGGTAGAAATACAATTGAGTTTTGTATATTGATCCTGTACCCTGAAACCTTGCTGAATTCGTTTATTAACTCTAATAGTTGTTTTAGCTTATTCCTTAGACTTTTCTATGTACAAGATGATGTTATATGCAAATAGAGATAATTTTATGTCTTCATTTCCAACCTGGGTGCCCTTTTTACTTTTTTCTTACCTAATTGTCCTATCTAGAACCTTCAGTACTATGCTGAATAGAAGTGGTAAAAATGGATATCCTCGTTTTTTTCCTCATCTTAGAAGAAAAATATTCTTATTTTACCACTATGTGTAATCTTAGCTGTACTTTTTTTCAGAGATTCCCTTTATCTGCTTGAGGAATTGTCCTTCTATGTCTAGTTTGTTGAATGTTTTTTATAAAAAAAAAAAAGAGTGTTAGATTTGTCAAATGCTTTTCCTGCAAGTATTGAACGATCATATTATTTTTGCATTTTATTC
>JAQZBX010008687.1:14207-47707 GCA_029593785.1 Cabassous unicinctus | reverse complement strand
CCCCAGGCCATCCAGTCTAGCAGCAGACAGTAAGATGGGGCTTGCCAAGGGGGTCTTCACCCCGTCACAGGACAAGCCCCACTGGGGACTGTGGAGGTCCACGCAGATCAGAATGGGTTGGTTTTGGGTCCAGGAATTGAATTAAACCAAATGAAGAACTAACAAAATGCACCAAATCTCAGAATGACCCCCAATATATTTTTTTCCTAACTGAACCAAAGTGTTAAAAAAAAAATCACTTGATGAGCTGTAGTTTAGATTTGTAATCACACACTGATGTTTTTTAAATCTCCTGAACTGAAACAAAAAGCAGCAGCACATGGTGATTTGGAAAGTGTGTTGGCCTGTGCTGTGTGACCTTGAGTGAGCCACTTGGCCTCTCTGGGCCTCAGAGCCCCTCATTTGTGTTAGCCTGATCCAAATGGCTCTTACAGCTCGCCTAATCCCTGGATCCCAAAATAGTCTTGAAATTGAATCTGCATAGCTCTTCCATGTGGTTCAAGTCCCCGTTTGGATCACGACCAAGCCAAGCCATGTGGAAAAGGAATGCTCTCTACGTGCCATCTGTGAGAAGCCTGGGAACAGAGGACCGGACCCGGGCACTCGGGGCGCCTGCTGAATCCTCGGAGCTGGCACTAATGTAATTATGTGATTAGGACCTTCATCCTGGCTTTAACTGTGCTTCATTTGGTTAAATCAAAACTGACAACGAGCTGCCCAGTGGGTGACGCCATCTCCCAGGAGGGCCCACGTAGTTATTCCGGGCAGGGTCATCCTGAGAACCCGAGCACCCATGGGCAAGGCGGGCAGTTCAGGCGGCTTTCACCGCCTGGGAAGGCCTAAGGCCTGCTCTGGTCAGGGTGGACGCGTCTGCGGCAACACTCTCCTTGGACAGATGAAGAAACAGAGGCCAAGGGCTTGGCCTGGGCCAGCAGCTTGTCCCTGCATTTTATAACCTTAAAATGGGGCCCCTAACTGTTCTGCTCCATCCCACAAAGAGACGATGGACTCAACTGAGAGGGTAACACTTTGGAGTGTGAGAGCCTCTGGAGAGAGGAGACGGATGGAATGGAAGCATTAGGAATTGCCGTCGTTGCTAGCCTTGCCTTCTTCGTCATCAGCATCACTGCCATCCCACTCTGAGGGTGAGGCAGGAAGGCCCGGGGTGTCGCTGCTTTGGGGAGCGGGCCTGTCCTTTAGCCCGAAACCCGTCTGCTATTCGGCGGGAAGGCCTTAGGCCCAAGAGTGGCCCCAGCCGCGTGAGGACGGCAGACACTCGCTCCGAGCTCCTGCGCCAGGAGCGGCTGTGTCGCCAGGCTTTCGGCACCCCTGGGTCTCTGGACACCTGCTCGCTTTGCGGCCGGAGCCTTTTCAGGGCCCCCAGGATGCCACAGACACCACCTGCCTGGCCAAGGGGTGTCTCCAGCATCTTCCCTTCCCCACCCTTCACCCTTGGCCTGCAGACCCCAGGAACGGCAGGGGAGCTGGGCTTCCTCTGCCTGCCACAATCGCTCTCCTTCTCTGTGCCCCCCGCCCTGGGGGTGTGGGAAGTTAGGAGCCATGGGTAGACCTATAGGTCTGGTTTAGGTTACAGGTTATAGAGACTGGTTTTGCCAGTATGAGCGATGACAGAAGGAAAAGACAGGAATCAACCAGGTATGAGGCTGGGCACTGATTTCCTATGTTTCTGGCAGAAACACTGTGAGGAATCTGAGAATGGCTGGAGATTGTTCTCAGTAGCTCCTGCAAACCGTGAGCTTCCCCATGCAGAGCCAGGACTAGCAGCAGGCAATTGAAGGAGGTGCTCGGCCTGCAGTGCTGCCCCTGCGTTTGCTCATCCCTGACGATGGTGCCACCTTAAAGTGTACCCCCAGGAGCCCTGCCGCCATCACCGTCATCCTGGCCCCATCCAAGACTCCGTCTTCAACCTGCCCAGCGTCCAGGCTCTCCTGCAAGCGAGGGTCGAGGCAGGCTGATTGGCCTAACCTGGCCAGTCTCCTCCAGGATGCCCAGGGAACCCTCCAGCCTACGGACCCATAAACACCACACAAGGCTGTAGCCTTGCCCTTGACAGGACTGCCCCATGGCCAAGGGAAAGACACAGCAAGAGGGCAGGTGATGGAAGTGCGCGCCGAGGCCTTTCCGTAGGCTGGGGGAGAATCCTGTATCTCCACTAGAGCAGGAAGAAACTAAAAGTCTTGAATTTCTGCTACGTACCGGGCAGTCTGCCTCCTTCACACGGTTATCGTGCGTGAGCCTCAGTACAGTCCGGCCAGGTGGGTGCTGTCCCTAATTTACAGACACGGACACTGAGGCTCACAAAGGTGAGGCAGTCTGGGACGGCCACACAGAATTGGAACCTCGGGTGCGGCAGCAGAGCCTTGCGGCCTCCGAGTTCTGAGACCTGAGTGTCCTTTCATTCACTCCTTCAACTCACTCACCTATCGCTGCAACACGTATTTTTTAAGGGCGCGTTTTGTGTCATGAATTGCTTTAGGAGCTTGGGATATGGCTTGCGTTCTAGTGTGGGGGGGTGAGAAGTAAACAAGTAAACAGATCAAGAATAAATGGTATCAAGAAGACAAAACCAGGGCAGTGCAGTAGAGCATGGGCAGGGAGGGGCAGGCTGGACTGACCCATCGGCCAGCCTTCTCTGAAGAAGGGGCATTTGTCCTGAGAACTGAATGGCGGGGAGCCAGCCATGCAGAGATTCAGGGTGAGAAGATTCCAGAAAGAGGGAGCAGTGAGTGTGCGGGGCCTGCGGGAGAGACGCACGAGCTGGGGAAGCTCGGGACAGTTGCGGCGTGGTGAGAAAGGGACAGCAAATCACGGAATTTGAGGTCCAAGGGAAAGCAGAGTGAGCTCAGCAGCCCTTGTTTTCCACGTACAAAGGGAATCCACTGACAAGATTGCAGCAGCAGAGAAGCTGGATCCGGTTCACGGAACGTCACTCTGGTTTTTGTGTGCTGGCAAGAGGGGACGCGGGAGCCCATTTGGTAGCCAAGGCAATGTTCAGGGCAGGATGGTGGCGGATGAACTGTGGTGGGAGCGGTGCACTGGTTAGAAGCTGAGAGCGCAGGGTATCTTTTAGACAGAGGGCTGGTGGGCGTGGGGTGGCGTGGGGTGGCGTGGGGCATGGGGGAAGGAGGCAGGATGGAACCAGTTGTAAGCCAGGAATCAGACGGGGCTTGACATGTGGAGTGAAGGAAGAGGGCCACTGAGAACGTCAAGATCATCCCTTAAGCAGAACCTCAAGGGTTCGTGTGGATCCGCCCAGGCAGGGGACAAGAATGGCCTGAGCAAGCCATCAGCGTCGCCGCGGCAATGCCACAAATATGCCTGAGAGGGCGAACGAGCCCAGGGCACCGGGAAAATCGGAGCCATGCATTTCCATTTTGGCCCAGGCTTGGCTTTTCCCCGTGAGACCTTGGTCAATTCATTTCCCCAGAGGCCCCTGTTCTTATGCGGGGAGTGAGTGGCTCTGCTTCCCCGAGGGAAAGCCTGCCCCACGCCCTTGTTTCATTGACAACAACACAGGGCATTCAGTACTCGTCAAACACAAACGCAGGTCTGATCACACCCCAGCCTTTCCAGGGTAAAAGCTGTACCTTCGTTCAGGGCGGGGCGGTAAGGGCAGCATCTTAATTCCCCACTTAAAATGCCGCTCTCGCAGGGCGCTGTTCTTTGAAGTACAATGAGAGAAGCCGCGGCCTAATCCCATTTCCAAGGGGCGGGGGTCTCCTGAGAGCGTGAGGGGACTTATTTTCAATCCTTTTTAAGAGGCAAGAAAAAGCAAACTATCAGGAGACTTAAATGCTTCCCAAAGCATAATATTATCATGCAGTAGAGGGTTATTGAATCACAGAACACAACCTCTCTTCTGTAGCCAGCTCTGGGGAGACAGCCGCGCTTTATTTCCGCATTGGCTACGGCGGGGTTGGAATAGAGCAAGCCCTGGCGCTCGAAGGGGTGGAAGAACTTGACTTCCTCCTTCCTGGAGGCGTGGCTCAGAAAGGACTTTTCTAGAAGGCGCAATGGTGCTGTTGTTTATTTTTTTCTGTTTTGTACCCTTTGGAGCTTGGAGGCAGGATTAGGTCCAGCGTGCCTTGTCCTCTCCGCTCCACTTTTAGGCTGCTAACCTGTTTTGTTGGTTTTTAAAGCTAAGTAGGATCTCGGTTTTGGCCGTTGCCTGAATTCCCAAGCGACAGCTGTCCTTCGACCCTGAGCATCCTCACGTGTCTCCCCTACAGTCAACTCTGTCTGAACAGCGATTACTCAGCAGCCCGACGGATCTTAGGCTGCATCCGGTCCTCGCCCGGCTCCCGCCTCGAGTGGCGGCCGTCCCGCTCAGAGCCGTGGCCGCAGTCTTCACGGAGCCCCGGCTGCCTCCTCTCTGGCCTTCCTCCCCTTGCTCACTTGGCCCAGCCTCGCTGGAGGCCTTGCTCCTGCCGCAGGGCCTTTGCACAGCCACTCCCTTTGCCTGGGAGGGCCCTTTCCCCAGAGAGCCAGATGGCTCTCCTTCAGTGAGACCTCTCCTGGCCGCCCTGTTTATTTTTTCATTTCCTTTGAGACCTATTAACAGAGCAGCCCTCCCCTGCAGTCCCCTCCTCTACTCGGCTTTATTTTTCCCCACAGCAATTTCCACCACCTATCCTATAATCTGTTATTTACTTCTGTATTTGCTTGTTGTCTGTCTACCCTCACTAGAATGTCACTGTCCCGAAGGCCGTGATGTTTGCTCACTGTGAATCTCCAGTGCCCACAGCAGTGCCCGGCACAGAGCAGGCACTAATCACTTACTACAAAGCAGGGACTGTGGGGTCCGCACTTGAGTTCCACTTCGTAGCCTTGTGCCCCTGGGCACACCTCTCTCAGCTTTAGTTTCCATGTCTATAAAACGACTAATCCTCGCCTCAGACGGTGGGAGTGAGGACCGAATAAACCACCTAGCACAGTGATGGGCACAGAATAAAGATGCAGTAAATACCAGGATTCTACCATCCTTTCCCCCACCCCCCACAAACTTGCTCCGTAGTGCACGGGCACGAGCCCGGGGCTTGTCTGCAGCATTCCCTAAAGCCCTTTTCCCTGGACGCGCCCCAGGTCTGGGACTGCACTTGTGACTCAGTTTCCCTGACAAGTATACCAGGGCCCTGAGAAACCTGGAGTCTCCAACACCTTGCACATATCTTTGCTACCCTCTTCCACAGGGGGCTGAGGCCTGCATTTGACATCCCGTCTCTTCCCTTCTTCGAGGGCCTGGCCAGGAGCCACCCCGCCTGTTTGTGGCGCTCTCAGTGTCCGCTTAGGAAACTGTCTTGCTAAGACCCCTGCCACCTGGTCGATGGCAGGGCCCTGGGTCCTGGGGCACTTGTCCGTCCCAAGTCCTTCCTTTCAGGTCTAAGAAGATCCGGGGTGACGAAGCTAGGCTCTGAGGGCACGCTGCCGTGGCCTTGCTCTGGGAGGGAAGCTTCCTTGGCCTGCTCCCACGGGGAGCGGAGCTAAGAGGGAAGGCTGACCCTTCCAGGAGCCCATGTCCTGGGGGATTCGGAGGGGCCCAGAGGCATGGCTGCATGGGGGGCGGCCGAGGCAGCTGTCCATCTGGTCTGCTGCTGAGCCGGCACCGAGAGCACTCAAGGCCGTTTTCCTAAGGAGAGCAGGGAGGGGGCGCGCAGGGACACGGCAGCTGCTTCCGGTTTTATGGTCATTTCACGCGACCGGCTCAGGCACCCCGGCCCTGCGGGAGCAGTTCCAGATGGCTCTCTTTCCAGGAGGAAAACCAAAACGGCAAACAGCCCCCGTGAGGCTCGGGAGTGAGGCTCGGTGCCTGCAGGCAGCAGCCTCTCCTTCCGGCAGCTGCAGGGTGTGACGGGGCAGCAGACGGCTGTCTGACAGGATTCAGCAACCTCACTCACCCACACAAAGCAAGGAGGTGAGAACCAAGCAGCAGATGCTCTCGCTTCCCGTGAAGAGGAGCTTGCGATGCAGCTGGCCGGCTGACGAAGGCGCCTCGACTTCCACCCGGGAGGCTGCCCCGCCCCTGGAGACCAGACGGTGGTCCCCAACATCCCAGATGCGAAGACGCTCAAGGGCACCAGCCTCCTTTCGCCCCACGCTGAGGAGACCGCGCTGGGATACGGTCAGGTCCAGCCCTGCCAAAGTCTCACACTTCAGGGTGCGTCAGAGCCACCTGGTTTTGGGAGGGAGGGGCAGGATGCTGGGCCCCACCTGGAGTTTCTGATTCAGCACGCTCGGGGGGAGTCCAGGAATTTACGTTTCTAGCAAGCTCCCCGGTGTTGCCGACACTCCTGGCCCGAGGTCCACTCGGAACCACCCGTCCACACAGCCTTGCCCGGCAAGTGTGCCGCCGGCACCAGCAGCTTCAGCCACACCTGCACGCACACCTGGAATGCAGGTTCTCAGGCCCTGCCCTCAGCCTGCAGGGCAGGAACTGAGGGCTCTACGGCCGAGGGATCTGCTGGAAGCCCTCAGGCGGCTGTGACGCACACTGCCTGCGAGAAGCACGCATCTGGGGCAGGGATTCCTAAACCTCCGCTGCATGCTAGGGTCACCTGGGAGCAGGCGGCACCTGCTGTCTGGATGAGGGAGTCAGCCCACAACCTTTTTTTTTTCTTTCTTTTTTTTTTTCAAGTACCTGGGCCAGGAATTAAACCCCAAACCTTATATGTGGGAAACCAGTGCTCAATCACTGAGCCACAACGGCTCCTGAGTTGGTTTTTTCCCCTTTGTTTGTTGTTTGTTTTTAGGAGGCACCAGGGACCGAACCCGGGACCTCCCACGTGGGAAGCAGGCGCTCAGCCATTTGAGCCCCATCAGCTCCCCTCGGCCGTTTTCAAAGCTCCCCAGGTGATTGCAATGAGCACCAAGCTCGAGCCACTGAGCTGGAGCCTGGCTACTCAAAGCGTGGTCCCAGCACTGGCCGGGAGCGGCCTCGAAATGCAGCCTCAGCCCCCACCCCAGGCCTGAACCCAAATCTGCACTTCAGCAGACCCCTGTGCAGCCGGTCTGTGCAGTCACGTAAAGACGCACTCGCCTCGCGCCACTGACCGCCTCCTCGTGCTAATTAATGCACCTGTGGCCAAGCAGTCCTCTCTCTGAGCCTCGGTTACTCAGCTGGTAAAAAGTCACCATGTAAACTAGGTAACAGTGGACCCCTGACGTGGTGGTGGTGGGTTCGGTGAGGTATGACGTGAATGCTTCATTGGAGGAGCTTGACAAATTGCCATGGGAAAACGTCCAAGCCCTCGCAGAGACCCACGTGCCGCCCCTCAAGCCCTTCCCAACAGCCCGGCTCCCCTTGGTGTCGTGTTGTCCCTGCTGGTTGCTCGGCCGGGAGCTGGAGCCAGGAAAGCCAGGGCTGTGCACAGGGGGCATGCGGGAGAGCCCCCTGAGGCCGCCTCAGAGTCTCCAAGATCGGGCGGCCAGTGCCGGTGGCCCAGGGCTCAGGAGGGGGCGTGGGTGCCCAGTCTGGGGCTCTGGGCAGGGGCCAGGGAGCGCCTAGCCCCGACGCGGGAGGCTGAGGTGAGGTGGGAGAGGCCGAGAGCAAGGCCTGTCCTGGCCGAGGCGGGTCAGCACCGACCTGCACGTGTGGGACTTCCTTTTCCGGGGGTCTCACCCAGTCCCGGCCTGCCTTCCAGCTCCTGCTAGGCCGGGCTGTCCAGCCCCGGGAGGCCGGAGGCTTGGCATCAGCTCTCTCACCCACAGCACGGCCTCCGCAAGGGACCTTCCAGAAACACGAGGCCGCCCCGTGGACAGGCCGCGTGGAGGCTGCGCAGGGCGTCCTGCTTTTGTCACTCAGACTGGCCGGCACCACTGCTGTCCTTTATTGGCTCCAGGGCCTGCTCCCTGGAGTCCAACGGTGGGGGTCACTCCCCCGGCCCTGGCCTCGCGCCTCTTTCAGGCTCATGTCTGAGTCTCTAACCCTGCTCCTGGGCCCTGCCTGGCTCGCTTCCTATGCCCACCCCCACCGCCCACGTGTCAGCTGACCCCACTTTTCCCTCCACTGAAGGAAAAAGTGTTCGCACCCATTTTTAAAATTAAGAGCAGAGAACCTATCATTTCAATCAACAGTGAAAATACCAAAACTTGGACTTTCGTTCCCTGTTGGGCTGGAATCTTCCTTCTGTGCACCCTCACTGTGCTCCCCCCTCACTGTGCACCTGGGAGACCACCTGTGAGGTGAGGACCTGCAGGGACTGTGGGCTGCGCCCAGGGGGAGCCTGGGGGGGTGTCGTGAGGGAGCTGAGGGCTGGCCCCCTCCCTCAGGCTCCGTCAGGGGGCCCGGCTCCCCTTCTGCCAGCTCTCTCCAGACTGCAGCCACCGCCCCCTCCCCTTGCCCTTCAGACCTGAGGCTGCTGACAGTTCTCCACCTTACTAACCCGACGCCGCGCCAGCCCTGCCTCGGCCGCCCACACCTCGTTAGCCGCTCCGGATCACCAGCCGGAAGTGCCCTCTTTCCTGCCCAGGCCCTGCGGACACGCAGGGAGGAGAAGGAGAACAGTGACGGAGGGGTGTGAGGAAAGGGAATCGAGGAAGACGGAACAGAGGCTAAGGAAGGGAAGCGGCGGGGGGAAGCTCCTCAGAGGCATGGGCAGGCTGGGCCGTGTGGGGCTCCGGGTGCTGGGAAGACAGCAGCCCCTGAACTGGTGGCTCCTCGCTAGCAGCCTATCCTCCCTGCAGCGGAAATTGCCATCCTCTTTAACTGCAAGTTTAATATGCTGTGTGAAGACCTATTTTTCCATAGAAATGGAAGTTTAAGAAGGGGCATAAAAGAGCTTAGGCTTTTAGGAATCTCCTTAGGAGATCAGAGCAGGGGCTCCCAAACCCGTGTGTTCCAGAGTCACGCGCTTGGGGCAGTCAGCAACGTGCTGGACTCTCAGAAACTACCTCTAGAAATCTTTATTTCCGAGGCCAGAGGCTGGGCCTCGAAACCAGTATTTTAACCAGCGCCCAGGGGTCCTGAAGCTGGGGCCTCTGTGTGGGCCTGTGAGAGACCCCACCTTCGACGGACTGCACCCAAAGCCTCCGTAGCACTCGCGACCTGCCAGGCCGGTGGATCGCTGTTCTTGGAAGCCATCCAAGCTCTTAAAAACCACATTCCAATTTTTTATTTCCAAACCAATTTGAGTCTGGACAGAGGTGCTATGGAGTGGTATCAAAAGGATCCATGAAAAGGACTGTTCAGGAATAAACTTCATTAGAGACGACGGCTTCTATTATGTGGATTAGTAGGTAGAAGGGCTGCCTACAAGTCCGGGCAGGACACGACCAATGCGGGCCCCTAGCCCTCTGCAGGCGTCCTCTGCCAGAATCCACAGTGGGAGGAAATTCGGAGAAGCAGAGTGAGTCCAAAGGAGAAAACTAAAACCCAGGTAAGGCTAGAAAGGGGTGGCGGCGAAAGACCAAGGAGCCCTGGTCATTCAGCCTCGACGCAAGAGCCTAATGACACGGTGTAAATACGGAGGACTCTTAGGAGGTGGACCCGGACGCGGCACTCGCTGAGCGCTGAGCTAAAGCACGCCACCTCGGAAGCCAGGAGGCACCAAGGGGAGCTGGACGAGCTGCCCCGAAAGAGCACAAGACGAGGCTGACTCCCACCTAACTGGAGAGTTTACCTGCGGTTCAGCCCAAGACAGGGCACCGCGTGGCCTTCATCTACGCCGCGGCTCTCCAGCCTCTGCCTGCAGAAGGAGAGCCGCAAATGTTTCCCCTTGGCTCCCAGGTGGTTTCTCTGCAAAAAGACATGCTGACCCCAGATATCCACAGACCTGCCGGGGTTCCACCTGCCGACATGATAATGCAAGTCAGAGCCCTGCATTCTCACGGCGGAAGGCGGCATTAAGAACGAGTTCACGGGGCTGACCCAGCTCACGGGGTGGCAGGAAGCTGCTAGGAGCTGGCCAGACACCCCCAGCCGGAATCTCCTCTCCATGCCGGCGGAGCCAGCACTGACTGGCACCACCACGCGCCTTTGTTGAGCTTCTCCGAAGGCAGCGGGAAGAGACGGGAGCAGCCGCTGGACTCGTCTGGCGCTAGCACCCAGGACGAACCGAGGACGAGACGTACAAACGCACCTGCCACCCTGGGAGGCAAGGAGGCCCGCGCTGTGTGGCGCACGGGGTGGGGCTGTGTGGCCCCCGGCCGGCCACAGCTGCCCTCGGGGCCTTGGTTTCCTCTGTAAAATGAGGGCACTGGGCCAGACTTTTCCTTAGATCCTTTCCAGCCTAATTTTCTGTGTCTGGAACCTAACCAATGAGTCCACAAACATCCACTGACTGCCATCCATGCCCCTGGCACTGTCCTAGACCCCAAAGTCTCAAATCACCAACACAGCAGGCCAAACCCAGAGGACGTGCATGTGGCCTGGCCGCGGCCCAGAGCTGCCCCGGCCACCCGAGGCGGCAGGTGTGCGCGAGGCACGGCAGGGCGCCTGCTCGTCCCAGGAGCTCCTCGCGCCTCCTTGAGGTGCGCTGCTAATTCATCAAGCACTTGGAGGGTACTGGTTTTAGGCCAGGCAGCATACATGGACTTAATTACTTGAACTACAGAAATACCTTCCCCGAGATAAAATTTAATGTTTTGCCCTCAGTTTTTAAGGAGCTGCAAAATGAGAGCCGTCCATTTGAAAAAGTTGTGTCATTAACAAAATTTGAGCCAGACATTGTTCTTTCTGTCTTTTATATGAGGACTCAGGTAGTAAATTCCTTTAGTGCCAGGAATTCCCCTTAAGGAAAATCTGAAGCGCCCTTTCATCAGAAAATATGAAATGTAAAACGTCCACGTTCCCGTTACTGCCTCAGCTGACGGGAAGCTCAGAGAGACATTCAGTGCTCAACCCCAGTAACATTCAACTCGGGGACGCGGCACCTCGATCCTTCGACCTCTCCTAACGAGTTTTTCATTCTGTGTTTTCACATTTTCCTGTTCCTGTGCGTTTTAAAATTGTGAGCAGGCTCAATACATTTTGGAGCTGAGTAGGGTTAAATATACCAGGAAGGCACAGGATGTGTGAACTGCTAGGGAACACCCCGTTTTCCACTTGGGGGACTTGGTCAAGAGAACGTGAGCTGAGGCAACTCAGCGGCTTGTGACGCCTTCACCTTCCACGTCGTCCTCTGGGGACCCTGGCGAGACCCCTCTTGTGGACAGGCTTGTTAAAACTACGCGGAAAGTGACACTCAGCGGGTCCCACGAGAAAGCCTGGCGAGGCTCTGTGAGTAAAGCCACGCTTTTCACCACGGACGTTGTGGCATTTAGTTTGACCATTCAGCAGTTTGAGAGCATCTCAGATGGATGGGGTCCGAGATTCGATTCTTTTGGACCGATGGGGCATTGCCGTACCTCATCTGGAAGTTCTCCTTGAGAGCACGCAGCCTAAGACTAGAGTTTTAATTGGCAGGCATTGATGGAACACCTGCTATAAGCTGAGACTGTAAGGCACCGTTTCTAATTGTCACATGAACCCCAGAATCTTTGGGGAACATCAAGCCTCACGAAGCAGCTGGAGAGGCGTAAAAAGGCCACACACCACAGTGCCTGCCGCCGAGAGTCAAGGGATGCCCCAGGTTTAGGGTCCCAGCCTGAGGAGACCCTCCCTGTGCAGCAGGCAGACCTCGCACACGCCACCTTGATGCTCTCCCCGAGTGCCTTCCGAGACGCGTTTATCCCCACCTCTCAGGTGAGAGGACCGAGGCCCAGGAAGGGGTAAAGCCACGGATACTTGTTGGTGGCCACTTTGTGTCACACGGTGCTGTACTTTCCAACCATTGTCTCACTTTTCAGGACACTATTATCATCCCTTTTTTCTACAAACAGGAAATTGAGGCTGAGAGGCTGTGCCGTCTGCCCCAGATCACACAGTGAGTAAATGATAAAGCCGGATTAAACACCTATCTTTCCAACTTTCCCACCAGCCTCCTCCTCATGCCACAGGTGCCGCTGTGAGGTGACTGGGGTGGGGGCCAGGAGGGGGTGCCTCAGGCAGCACCTGCAGCTGGCACTCGGCGAATGCCAGAGGGCCCTGGCGTGTCTGTTAATTTTAAGAGGAGACTGTGCTATACATTTCTAGCTTCAATAAGTAAGCCAGGAATCATCGTAAAACATCTGTCCTTGGGATTGTGGCACAAAGGGTGACTGAGCGAGACTTTTACTGGTGGGAAAATGGATGGACAGAGAGGTCAGTGCCCCCATGGCCACACAGCCAGACCAGCACTGGCCAAGTCTCTGCCGAGTTGCCTTTCAAAAGTGTACAACGGGGAGTGGAGGTGGCTCAAGCGGTTGAGCGCCTGCTTCCCACATGGGAGGTCCTGGGTTTGGTCCCTGGTGCCTCCTAAAAACAAACAAACAAACAAACAAAAAACAACAAGCAAACAAATGAAAAAACCAACTCAGGGAGCCACTGTGTCTCAGTGGTTGAGCGCCGGCTTCCCACATACGAGGTCCCAGGTTTGGTCCCTGGCTCCAGTGCAAAGAAAAGATAAAAAAGTGCACGGGCCACCAGGAGCTCCGAACACCGGTGCAGAGGGAGGCAGGCGCTCCCAAGAGGCTAGAGCCCTAAACCTGGCCACAGTCCGAGTCACCCAGCAGCTCAGCCACACGCTACGCTGTCCCCTTCTGCAGGAAAAACTTTATTTTTCATCCTGGCCCCAGCTTTAGTGGAGGAGAGGGGATAGCTGGACAGTTGCTTAGGAAATGATCTCACATTTCTCCTCATTCTCTCTCTCTGCCCTTGCCAAGAAGCCTTACCCCAGTGAGATTCTGTTTCCTCCCCCAGAGCTGTGTCACATACGGAAAGATCCCGAGTCACGCGTGGCACAGGAGAGAGCACTAAGCTGGAGATCAGAATATTTGGGTTCCAACCCCTCCTGCCACTGGCTGGCATGTGACTTTGGGGGAGCAGCTTGGCCTCTCTGACCCTCAGTTTCATCATCTGTAAAGTGGTCCTGCTGGAGGCAAAGTCCCTCTGACTCCATAACCTGAGGCCAGGCTCGAGCAGCTGTGTGAGCAGCTACAAGGAGATGGATGAGCTGCCTCTCATGGGCAGAGCTGCTCTGGCCACCCTGGCAGCAGGTCCAGCTGCGAGTGTGGGCGCTGCGAGCCCAGCTTCACCAGCCTCCGCTCCCGAGGCCGCGGTGCAGCCACTTCTCCCAGCAAGCGGCATGGCACTTCCAGGAGGAAGGCTGGCCAAGAGTCGAAGCAACTCTGAATAATCCCACGGTTCAAATAAAGTTGCATGGAAAGCAAACAGAAGCTAAGAAACTCGTTCCAAACCTTTGTCCTCTGAGTAGGCTGGGACTGTGGCAATTTCCCTCGGCGGGAGTTTTCCCACACCACCGCCCACCAGCCTGCTCTGGGCACAGCTAAAAGAAGGAAAATCAGCTCTCTGCTCAGGCTCATGCCAGCAGCCCCACGCACGACCTCTTGCTGCTTTCTGTGCGTTGGAGCCAAGGTGAAGAATCAGTTCCAGCGCATTTTTAAATGAAAGGGGAAATGAAGCCCCCAGTGGGAGGGTGGGCAGGCTGGCAGACCAGAACTCAAAACCCAGCCCAGACCCCAGCCAGCCAGGAGCTATGACAAGGCAGCCGGGCTCTGCCCAGCCCTGCCTGCTGCTACAAAGCAGATGGAGCGCCCACGTTCGGCCAGAGACTCAGGTTCGAATTCAGCTCTAACACTTGGGCAATCCACTTAATCTCTGAGTCAGCATGACCTGAAAAATGGAGATATTAAAACTGGCCCCTCACCCTGTGTTGTGGGATGATTTACTGAGGTCATTCATATAAAAGCATATGAATGAATGGATGGATGGATGAATGAATAAAAGCAAATGAGCTGAGCGGTCCCAGCCTTGCCCTCCTGCGCTCCCTTATCCCCTATCATCTCTCTCAAAGCCTGTGTCACAGTGGAGTCACCATGGATGAGAAGGTCCCACGGCCAGGTACAATCACAGAGACCAAGAGGTCCCCACACAGCAGCTTGCCCGGGTTCAGCTGCAGATTAGGAACCCGAGTGCCGAGGAGCCGACAGCCTGCGTGTGCGTCTGCCTCTGCGTGTCCCAAAGGTCGTGTTAGAGTTTTCCACGTGTGCTGATGTTGCTGATAGACGGCCAGCGGCTTGAGGACAGCATTCATGTATTCATTCACCCAATAACCCTTTATGGGGAGTCTACCGTGTTAAACAATGGGCACATGAGGATGAAAAACAGATGGTGTCTGCCTTCAAGGGTTGAAAACCCACAGTCTAGGAAGAGAGAGACAGAGTGTGGCTCATTCTGCTCTTTATTCCTATGTCGGGCACAGGGTGGGACTCGGGGCTCTGATAAACGCCTGTTGACTGCACAACGGCCGCGGAGCCACGAGTGGCTCGGTGGTTTCCTTATTCCCAAGCCAGCCCACTTGCTGGCTTCCTCTCCCGGCCCCTTCTCCTTTCTCCCAAATTGCTTTAATTCCTTCAAAACTCTTGTGGCCCCCCCTGTGGAAGCAGGAGCGCCTGGCTGCCTGAGAGCCGGTTCACTCGAGGGCTCAGCTGAGCCGAGAGCGCACGTGTGGGCGCAGGAAGCGGCCACGACCACGCGCGCTCACCACCTTTGGCTGAGCCTGCGGATCCGCAAACACCTTGCTCCCCTCAGCCCCTCTGCCACCTTACTGAGGCCCGGGTCACAGAGGGTTATCCCAGAGAACGGCTGCCAAGCTCTAACAATGACCCGAAAAGGAAACAAACACCAAAATAGTGGGTGACAGGCTCAAGCTCACAAGCTGGGAAGGTTTTCTAGCTCTATGTCCAGGGCCCTTTACTTCCCCATGAGACCGCGTCGCATCGGAGCTCCTACTGGAGGCCAAAGGAGCGACCGCACAGGCTCTCAAAGGTGCCAGCACACAGAGAGTGTCCAGTAAGCACCCTTGTTTCACTACGGCAGAACCCCAGACCATGCAGATAATCAGTGGCAAAGTCTAGGAGCCAGACTTCCTGGTCCCACCAGCCTCCTGCCTGGGCCACACTACGCACAAGCTGGAGAACACATGAGAAACATGATGTTACAGAAATTACCTAATCTACTTTATAGATTAAGAAACAAGAACATTTCTAGGGAGCGGGTGTGGCTTGAGCAGTTAGGCGCCTGCCTCCCACATGGGAGGTCCTGGGTTTGGTTCCCAGTGCCTCCTAAAGAAGACAAACAACAAGCAGACAACAAGAAAGGACAACGAGCAGACAGCAAGCAAAAAATACCCAAGTAGACAATGAGTGCAAACAACAAGCAAAAAAACAAGGAGCAAACAGGCGAGGGAACCATCTCGGGAGGCGGGGAGAGGAACGTTTCTGGTGAGCCAAGCGGTCTGTCAGCGGGCCTTGGGAGGTGGCAAGTCTTCCACCACTGGGTGAATTCAGAACGAGACTAAATTACAACCGTGAGTCAAAATACCTGACAACCGGCACTGCACAAGCACCACCGCAACAGCCCGACAGCACAGCCAGGCCGGCGCGCCCCAGCGCCACGCGGCTCTCGTCCCCGCAGTCAGAGAGACCGAGTGCTAGGACCCTCCCATCTCTAGGGGCTGTAACTGAGGCTGGTTCCCCGGCTGCAGCAGGAGGCGTGGCCGGGCCTGGGGGTGACAACACCGCCCCAGTTCCTATGAGGACTGGCTGGGCTGGTTTTTGGAAAGGGCCATCGGACCACAAGCTGCCTGACTGGCTGCTGAGGACGGTGCTTCTCAGAGAGAGACTGTCAGTGCAGCTCCCCAACGCCCTGGTTCTTGCTCCTGGGATTACACGTCCTACACCCACGAGATCTTCCTTCTCTAGCCTCCTTCCCATTCCCATTTAAGGGAGCGGTGGGCATGGAAAGGGCCTGACCCGCTCGATGCTATGCACCCCGAGGCCCCAGTGGCATCTAGTGACAGTCTCGTCCCCCTCATACTTCCCCTAAACCCTAACTCACTATGAGTTGTCACAGATTTATAGAAAAAAACAGACGTATTGCCTGATATGCATATTTAATGACTTTCAAAGATAGTTCATAGATACACCACGCAATTTATTGGTATTTAATGTTATGCATTAATTAATAATTTTAAAACCATCCAGCATTTGCCAATTTGAAAAATTTAATATAACATTCAATAACCCTTGTCAAGACTTAATAAATTTCCATGGATTTATATATCCTTTGAAATGCACTCTGGCTCAAACAAATTAAATAATGCATGTGCTATGGCGGGGGGAGGACAATCTATTAAAGCTTGATTTAATGGGAAATAAGTGGCTTTTTCAATCACTCGAGCTTTTCATTAGGGTCTTATGCCTTCTCTTCCCAAGAAACCGACAGGCACACCAAGACCCTCGGTTCCAGGTGCTTCCACTCGATGCAGGCGCAGTCTGTGACCCTGAGGAGGAGGAGATGCGGCTTCTCTCTCCCTCCCAGCCCCAGCTCTGTCCTTGGCCGTCTTCTCTCCGCTCTGACACGCTCTCGCCCTCAGCTTCCACAGCGGCCTCCACGTGGACGGGCCGCGCCCCCGGGGCCCAGGCTTCTGCCTGGCATCGCCCCTGAATCTGTCTCGAGCGCAGCCTCTTCCAAACCGTGCTTGCAATCTCAGGGCCCCCACCTCTTCTTCCCTGCTGCTGCCCTGGGCCCCCCACCCCCTAGCGGAGCCACTGCTGTGTGTATCCCTCCCCTGCCAGGGGCTGTGCGTGAGGCCAAGCTCCTTACCAGGACACCTTTCCAGCCCAGCTCTGACGACGCCCCGTCCAGATGGTCCCCTCGAGGCACATTCTGGGCCTTCCCTCCTCCACACCACTCCCCTCCAGGGGCCTCCTCTCGCTGTCCCAGGATCCTCCCCACTCGGTTTTACGGGCTCAGCTGCCACCTTCAGCGTTAACTCCTCTCAAGCGTCCCTGAACCCCAGCTAGAGAGGTGCTCCCCGTCTCCGCGGGTTTCCCAGGTCTCTGATGGCACGTCCTCCTCCAGCTGACTCCCCACTCCCTTCCACTGGGAAGGGCTCCCAGAAGAGCCATGCCCCACTCCATCCTGCCACCCAGGGCACTGGGGGCTCAATATGCACTTGTTGAGAGAATACATTAAAAAGTAAGAGCAGCTGCCTACCACGCCTTCAGCAGCCTCCGCTGGTGCCAGGCGTCCCGGTGGCGCTCAGGCACAGCCAGCCCTGTCCAGCAGCACGGCCTGGGGGACGGCCTGGAACGCAGCGTGATTCCCAAGAGAACGAGGCTGGGCCATCAGCCCCAGTCCCTCTGGCAGTCTCCCCTGCAGCCAAGTCCTTTAAGTCTCCGCCACTGGCCACGGCCCCTGTACTCGGGGGCTCTGGCTGTCCTTTAGAGGCTGTGGCAGAGCCCCCAGGATGGGAATCCAATACTCTTTCAGTTATCGTGTGGCTCTCCACCCACCGTGACAATGCCCCGTGAACACTTGAACACATTTATATGCCTTACATGTAGGCCCAGGTGAACCTCCTCCCATGCGTCCCCCATCACTGGCACCCCACACCAGTGATCCTGCCCTGCCACAGCTGTAACCTTTCTGTGATCTGAAACTTCTTCAAAACTGAAGCCAATAAAATAGCCAAATACAATTAATAAGAAAATGAAATAATAAGGATAGTTTTTAAAATAAGACATAAAGTACAAAAAATTAAAAAAAATTTTGAAAAATAATGAAAAAAATATTTTTGAAAAAAATTTGCCATTATGTCTTTCATCACTGTAAGATCTGTTGTCCTGTATGCACAGTGACATTTTCTTCCATTTATTCCCCCAGTGTCTTACTTTTTTCATTTTGTGTTCAAGGAAATTTTAGGTTACAGAAAAGTCACAGAGTTGGTAGGTGTACGTCCAAGAGACTTGAATCTCTGGGCTGTCCATGTGCCAGCTGGGCCCTGAGCCTCAGAGGAGTTGCAACACCTACTCTCCAGTTCATTGGACTCACCCAGGACAACTAACAAGGAGATGATGATGGACAACAACCATCATACCAAGGAACCGAGAGAGGCTACAACTGCAAGCAAGAGAGTCCCATCCGTCGGCTATATGGGACTGCAGCCCCCTCTCAATTAGAGGAGGAACGGACATCACCGTCCCAGAATCCTCAGGACTGGGGAATGCTCTATGGGCTAAAGTGGGCTTACGGGTATTCTACTATAGACTTACTGTGATTCTAGCGATGGAAGAACTTCTATCATCAATGTGGAGGCAGTGGCCACTGGAGGCTCTGGGAGCAGGGAGAGGGAAAAGCAGGTGTGACATGGGGCATTTTCAGGATTGGGAATTGTCCTGAGTGACACTGCAACGATAGATACAGGCCATTATATATCCTGCCATAACCTACAAAATTGTGTGGGAGAGAGTGTAAACTACAGTGTAAACTATAATCCATGCTTAGTGGCAATGCTCCAAAATGTGTTCAACAATTTTAACGAATGTACCACAGTAATGAAGGATGTTGTTAATGTGAGAAAATGTGGGAGGGGTAGGGAGTGGGGCATATGGGAATCCCCTCTATTTTTTATGTAACATTTATGTAATCTAAGTATCTTTTAAAAAATATATATATATTAAAAAAAAAAAAAGTCTCCTGTGCCCTTATGTGTCCGTCTCTCCAGCCATCTTGGTGACTGAGCTATGTGGGCAAACCACTTTCCCTGTTAGAGCCTGTTTCCTTCTCAGTAAAGTGAGCTGAATGATCCGTGCCCTGCCTCCTTCTCAGCGTCCTCGTGGGGCCCTCGTGGGCAGGGCACCCAGGGCTGGTGACGGCCACAGCAGTTCCTGGCCCTCTTCCCTCTGCCCCTTTCAGCCCTCTGCCTCACTCTTCTCTTGGCTCTGACCAAGTGCTCCAGGGAGAGGAGGTCCAAGGCTTGGCCTCGTGCCCCGGCTAGGCAGGCTGATGTCTGTCCAAGGGCTGGAGGAGCTGCTCGTTTAGGGCTTTCAAGGACCCCTAGAGAGACCCCGAGGAAGAGGCAACAGGAGGGCAGACGTTTCGTGAGGCCCAGCCACTCCAGCCCCAAGCCCGAGGCTGGGGTCTTCTGCCGTCCCCCCATCCTGGCCCTGCTGGACCTTGAGGCAGACATCTCTGAGGAGCTCCCCTTTGAGGCAGACACACGGGAGGCTGCGATGAGATGTGAGATGCAGGGAGAGCCTCTGCGAGCAGGGCCCTTGAGCAGGGCCCTTGAAGGATTTGGGCCTGATCTAGCTTACCCGGGAACGTAAGCTCATGAGGACAGGGGTCCTTAGCCGTTTTGTTCACTGCTGTGGCCGTAACAGGGCACGGCACCTGGCACAGAGTAGGTGCTCAGCAGACATGCTGTGTGGATCGTGACTGATAGACTCAAGGAGGACGAGGACAGGAATGGAACTTTATAGCAGTGGACCCCAGAGGCTGTTGCAGCAAGAAAAGACTCCAAAATCGTTCTTTCCTAAATCTGTAGAAGGAAAATATCAGGGAAATGAAGCCACCTTTTCCATTTTCCTTCTAATCCCATTTTATTTCCCTGAAACTTTTGTTGTCTGTCACCACTTATCTGCTGCCAAGTTGTCACAGAAGACAGAAAGAATGAGCAACTAGCACAGGGATACCTCACATGAAAACCTGGAGTCAGACAACGGCTGTTTCCACAGGGGCTCATGCGCGCATGGCTATGGGGTTTATTGCCCACGTGGGAAGTAAATAGATTTGGGGGCGTGAAATTAGCAATGGCTCCTCCGGCAGGATTCATCCAGTCAGGAATCCGAGTGGTTTGCAGCATCCTGGGGGGGCTCACGGTGGCCTGGACTAAGGCAGCAACCTTGGGCACAGCAAGGAAGGGGCAAAGAGAGAAGACATGGTCAAGGTCAAGTCAGCAAGACCTGGTAACTGATCCGATGTGAGGGCGAGGAGGATACACAGGACGTGGCCTGATCAGTCCTATCAACAGAGGAAACGGATAGCACTTGAAGAGCAAAAGGGCTTCTACGTTTTCTAACCTCTGATATTTCCAAATCTAAAAATCAATATAGTTATAGGTGCAGGGATCCGGAAGACACCTCCGAAGTTTAGTATCGATGGTGCTATGCAGGTAATAAAATATTAAGAAACTTCTTTTAAAGATGTCCAGGCAGTGGCCTCGCCCAGCTTCCCTCCACAGCTTCTTCCAGCGGCTGATGACACTTGTGTCCAGCAATTTCTTTCTCCTGACCAAGCTTAATTCTTCACTCTGTAGCTTAAATCTTTCTTCTAGTGCCCCTTTTTTCTCCAGGGGAAATGCCACCATTTTTGTGGTTAAAAATAGGACCTATATGTATGTCGAGATGTCACATCTCAAAATCCAAATGATGGCTGGTAGAAAAATAAGTAAATCCATGAATTGTGCTTCTATTTCAAAGGCTAATCCTTTAGAAAAATTTATGATTGGGATTAAGGTTATTAGAATCCCAAAGGCTAAGCCCATATAAAGCAAGTAAACTTTCATCTACCAAAGGCTGCGGTCACAGAAGGCTCCTTGCCCTGAGTCGATGCTGCTGCTAGAGTTAGATCGTAAAGGAGGCCATCAGTCCATCCGGGGAAGTCTGCACAACCTGACTTGATTCTTGTATGGTGTCTGCCCAATTAGCCATATTTCAAAGGCAGGTGACAGGTGGCAAAATTAGTAACAGCTATGCCAACTCTCCGGGCTTCAGTTCCCACTTCTGTAAAGACGTGAAAATGCAATGGTCCTTAACGGCAGTGCCTCTCTGTGCTGCTCTACGACTCCATACCTAGATCTTAGATGACTGTTCAACTCATTCCCGCCAAAGCTGGAAAAAAGCATTAGTGGCTTTGCTGTGATGATAGGAAAATAGGAAAAATGTCTTTGCTGTCAGGCTACTGTTGGTAAAATAAAATAAAATGAAAAAGCTGACTGTCCAGGAGAGGCTTTTCCAGGGTCAGTTTGGAGAGCTCACAGGAAGTGACTGGGTCCAACTGCAGAATGGAATCAGAAACTCATTTGTGGCTGGAATTAGAGCCCCGGGCGTTTCCCAGCAGCTCCACCTGCTGCAGCTGAAGATGAAACGGCTGCAGAAGGAAGGGGCTTGGCACGAAGACTGGCAAGCGTTTAGAGCGGAGCAGGTCCAAGGGGGCAGGTCCCGGGCAGAGGACCCCGGGGCTCAGCCGGCCCCATGGGGACCCCCTGGCTGCTCCTTTCTAGCTTTGTGGCCTTGAGCAAGTCACTTAACTTCTGTGAACCTCTTTCTTTGTTGTAAAGTGAGGGTAACTACCAGCTAACTTACAGGGCTTCAAGAAACAAATGAAAAAATGTCTACGAAAGAGCCTTGCGATTCGTGAATAGTTGCGCAAATGTAAGCTCGGAAGCTGACCTGGAGGAAAGACAATGCAGCAAAATAGACCTAAGGAAAGTGAAGGGATAAAATTTATGTTGATAGAGGAATTAATGAATCAAACATTTTTAAATGTGCAACTGATAAACTCAAGATCTGTTTGTTTAGGGAAAAATTAAAAACAAATTGCTAGTTAACAGAATCAGGAAAAAAAAAAGGGAAGAAAGCACAAAATGAATGGTGAGGGGGAAATAATCACAGATACAGAGGACGTTAAAGACGTCATACGAGACTGATGTGCTCCGTTCTGTATAAAGCCATGAGCCTGGATGAAATGGATGATTTTATAGGAAAGTACAAATTATCAAAGCCGACCCCAGGAAAACAGAAAAGGTAAAGAGACCAATTACCATAGGAAAAAAAGTTGCCACACAGCTGAACCCACAAAAGAGAACTGAGCCTAACTGATTTTATAGGAAAATTCTATATTCTTAAGAAACAGAAAACTGGAAAGCTATTTAAACTGTTCTAGACATAGAAGGACAGCCAACAAATTCTGTTTATAAAGCTAGCATAACATTGACACCAAAACTCAGCAAAGATAAAACGTAAGTAAAACTATAGACCAATCTTATTTAGAAATATTATTGCAAACACCAAAATAAAATATTAGCAAACAGAATCCAGCAGCACATTGAAAGAATGACACATTTTAGACAAGTGAGTCATGATTCCACAAATGAAGAAATGTATTAGGGAATCTAACGCCATAACTTTCCATATTAATGGATCCAAAGAGAAAATTCATACAATCATCTTCATAGAAATGTCTGAAGAGGCATTTGAAAAATTCACTGTCTGTTCTCAATTAAAATGAAACTTTTATTTTACATAATTTTACATAGAGAGGGAGAGGGGAGGGGACAGGAGGGGAGAGGACCGACTCCAGAAAAGGCTATTTTTGTTTGCAGCTTGTTGAATTTCCCAGTCACCAAAGTAGCAGCCGCCCCCTCTAGCTTTAGCTGATGCAAAGGCAGTGAAATAAACGAAGTCCCCCTTCTTCCGGCTCGTTTTCTCATTGTCAGACTTATTCGGAATGAAAACCTAAGGGGCTTCATACAAGAGGCTCCCCTGCACAGCAGTGCCTGGTGGAGGAGGACACAGGCTCTAGACTGGCCAGGCTGCCTGGGTTCCAGCCCAGCTGAGCTGCCGATGGTGGAGTGACCTAGCACAAGCCATTACTGACAGCAATATCCTATTCCTGGTAAGATGGATGAGAGATCTGAGCTCAGTCACTGGCAGTGTAATTATTAGCAGAATTACTGGAATTCACTCCAAACAATAAGCCCAACATGTCCTTTAGCCCATAAAGCGGAGAGATTCTGCCCCTTGAATCCAGTCTTGTAGTTGATGCTCAATAGGCTTTCCCTTAATTGGACAAGAATTTTGTCCTATTGGCTCCAGCATTCCAGCCATCCCCCGAGACCTCAGGAACACGACAACAGGTGGGCATGGCCCACTGCTGTCCAGGCAGGACAGGAGCCAGCTCCTGCAGGATCCAAGCTCCTCCCAGCAGCCCCTTTCCCTGGCTTTGCTTTAGGATGTGCCCAGTCTCACGGCTTTGTCCAAAGGCCAACGAGCACTCAGCAGTTCCTCGGTGCTTTCTGAGGAAATGGGGCCTTTCACTTGCTTTCACAAAACGTAGGGAACAGAGAAAACCTGGAGAGCAACACTTCCCAGTTCTTAAGGTCCTATTGTGTGGTCCAGGCACAAAGTGGACGAGCTATTTAAGGTGACTGTGCAAGATCACACAGGAAACAAGCAGCAAGGCCAGGACGTCACAAGAGCTGTCTGGCCCCAAAGGCTGTGGTGGTTCTCCTACAGAGGCCTAGATCATTGGCACCAGTGATGAGCAGAAAAGGAGCTCATAGCCCTGAGAACTAGTGGAAGGAGGGGGGCGCCGAGCGGTTTTGACATGTGGGGAGCATAGGAATAATGCTGAGATGAGAAGAAAGGGATGTTCAGGAAGCATGAGGAGCTGCATGTGGCAGGATGGACTCGGGTTGGGGGCAGTACAAACAGGCCACCTGTGCTCGGTGGGATGGAAGTGGGGAACACAGACGGCTGCTTTGGGTAGATCGAGATTCCGCAATGGTTGGTGAGGGGTTAGAAAGCAAGGCAGGAGAGCTCAGAACAGATGTGCCCACCAGGGGAACCCTCTGGCAAATCAGAATCCGTGGGGGAAGAGATCTATGCATCAGCTTCCCCCCCACCTGGAATACTTTCACCCCACTCTTCCCATGGCTCTTTCTTGGCCTTTGGATTTCAGCTTAAATACCCACTCCTCATAGAGGGCTTCTTCTTGCCCCTTCAGCATAAAAACAACACAAACATCTCTCTGTCATGTCATCTGACTTTGTCTTAGAGCCCTTACCATTATCTGAGACTTCTCTTGCTCATTTTTTCTGATGAACTCAGCACCTGTGCTCAGTCTCTTCCATCCCAGATGTTGGAGAAGCTAAGGACTCACTTTCCCAGACTCCTTTGCAGCTAAGGTAGCCATGTGGCGCAGTTAGCCAATGAGATGTGAGGAGAGGCCCACTGGGATCTTCTGGGAAACTTTCGCTTTCTTGGCGACAGAGGTAGACATGGCGAGTGTCGCTTCCCTTTCCTTCTCCTCCTGGTCCTGGAGAATGTGCTGCTTGGGTGTGCAGCAGGCCTCTCAAGACCGCGTAGGCAGGGGCTACAGAACCACGGCGGTTCTGGCCCTGACACTGTCAGCTGCCAAGCCAAAGCCTGTGGCCGCCCACCTCCAGACGGCCTGTTGTGAGAGGGAAGTAAACTGCTTTTGTTTAGGCCTCTGTTGGCTGCCTTTTCTGTTAAAGTCTTGCAGCTTAGCTGATTTCTAACCTGCTTATTGATGGCTGTCGATTGAGTGACTTCCAATGTGTCAGGCCAGCTATGCGGAACTACAGTTCCTAGAATTCCTTTCCAGTTAGGTGGGCTACAAAGGACATCCTCTAGAGAGAGAGCTGGAGGGTGGAAAGGAGGCAGCAGCCTTCCTCCCACTTACTCAGCAGTCACTAATCTAGGTGCTGCTGGGAAGGGATCTCGCAGATATAATTAAAGTCCCTAACCTGTTAGCTTTAAGTTAACCAGAAAGGTGATTATCCTGGGTGTACCTGACTTAAGTAGTTGGAAGGCTTTTAAAAGAGGTTTAGACCTTCCCTCATAGAAGACACTCCCATGGGTGGTCAAGCTTCAGCTCGTGGGGCTCCAGCCTACTCCAATCTTTTCCTGACTGCTTGCTCGATGAACTTCAGACCTGCTTAGCCAGCCCCCATAATCATGCAAGATTCAGAAAGGCAGCTCACCTCATGCTGTCAGACCCACCACCACCTCTACAGTTCATGATCTTGATGCTATGAGAAATTTTTAGAGAAATCTTTCCTGTGAAAATGTAGTAGAATTCTGCCATCGCAAGAGGCAGTAGAGTGTTGTAGTTAAAGAGAATGGGCTTTAGAAATAGACACACCTTAGATTTAAATTTCTGCTCTACCACTTACCAACTGAGTGGTCTTTGGCAAGTTCCTTTTAATCTCATTGAATTTCAGTTTCCTTATATATAAAGTAAGAATATTAAGATCTTTTCCATGGGTAAGTTTGTTTTAAGGATTAAATGAAATTTGTATAAAAAGCATAGTAGAGTACATGATATTTAATAATCTGTAAATATTACCTATGTATTCAGCCGGTAATGTTTAAGCTGCTTCAAATCTTAAAGAAACTCCAAAATATGATAAAGAAATGCATCTACAAGTAGATTGGACAGTTGAGCACCACAATACTATGTCTTGAAGAGGTGCCTTCTACCCAAGGAATCTAAAGTTGATCTATTCAACTAGAATTGAACTAGGTGAGCAATTCACTCAAAGTTTCCCAATAAAACATTCAGTAAGAGCAGCATCATTTACCATCAATTTACAGTTGAGAAAATGAGAAACTCATCCTTTCAGCTATTTGAGCCCCAAAACTTGGAGTCAGCCTTGACTTCTCTCTTTCTCTCACATCCCATATGCAATCTATCATCATATACTACAGGTTTCAAATATATATTCAGATTTCAACCACTTCTCACCAGCCCTTGTGCAACCACCTTAGCAAAAACCCGCTTTCTCTCTCACCTGGATTATTGCCATGCAATTGCTACTAACCAGCAACTCCTCTCCTTATTGCCATAGTCTGTCCTTCACACTGTAGCCAGGGAGACACTGTTAAACTATAAGTGATATCATGTTTCTTCTCTGCTCAAAACCCTGCAGTGACTCCCCATTTCATTCATATAAAAACCCAAAGTCAGTACTACGGTGTAATGGGTTAAATTGTGCCCCCCCCTTCAAAAAAAGAAGATATTTTGAATTCCTAGCACCTGGTACCTGTGGGAAAGACTTGATTTGGAAATAGGTTCTTTATGGATTAATCAAATAAAGAGACAGTGCCACTGAATAAGGGGGCAGTAGGACCCAGTAGGACAGTGTTTATCAGGAGAGGACAAGAGACACAGGGACACTCAGGAGAGAAGCCACGTGGAGCTGGAGGGAGAGACTGGAGCAGTGCAGCTATGAGCCACAGAATGCAAAGATTTCTAGAAGGGGCAAGGAAGGGTTCCTCCCGGAGAGCCTTCAGCGACGACGGCTCTGCCGACACCCTGACTCAGGACTCGTAGCCCCTGAGCTGAGAGGAGACGTCTGTCTTGTTTTAAACCCCCCAGCATGTGCTACTTTGTTCAAGCAGCCCCAGGAGACTAATCAACTACTACGTGTGGCCTCCAACACCCCACATGACTTGGCCCCACAATTCCTCCCTGACATCTGCTGCTGCCCCCACCACCGTCACCTGGAGCCAGCCTGCATGGCCTCCTTGCCACTCCTCATTCCAGCCATGCTCCTGACTCAGCGCCTTTGAAGAGAGCCTGGAAATCTCTTTCACCAGACTCACTCCTCACCCCTCTCAGGTCCTTACTCAAAAATCACCTTCTCTGTCATGGATACAGGGGGGTTAATGATACTATCATCTCTACTTTTGAGCACGTTTAAATTTTTTCCATTAAAACTTACTGAAGTGGGAAGCAGATGTAGCTCAGTGGTTGAGCATCTGCTTCCTAAGGACAAGGACCCGGGTTTGAGCCCCAGTACCTCCTAAAAATAAAAATTGTAAAAATTGTAAAAAATTTCTCTGTGATACTTTTTCCCTGGCCATCTCATCTAAAATTTCAACACCCCCCCCCAACACTTCATATCCCCATCCTCTACTTTGTCTCTCGTTTATCACTACCTAAAATTTTCCTTACTTATTTTATCTATTAGTTCCATAACAGCATGGACTTTTCATCTGTTTTATTCATTGCCGTATCCCCCAGCTCTTAGCACAGCTCCTGGTGTAAAGAAGTTGTTCAATAAATTTTTGTTGAATGAACAAATGGATGAATGAGCTCAGCCTTTCTCCTTGAGATACTCAGAGGTTATGTTTGGGGAATCCTGATCTCCTTCAGCACCTTTTGCGTTTCAATCTTTGGAAATCTCCGGCAGACCTTATAGATACCATGTACAAAGAGACACCATCTGTCATTTCCAGGAGAGGGGAGAAATGCCATTGTCATGCAAAGGTAGCTGAAGCTCCCAAAGAGGAGGGAATCTAAACTCAGTTCCTTACCCCCATCCCTTTTCTGCCTTTCTTTGAAGACACACACAGAAATGAAATTTATTGAGGCCTGAGACTGTGTGTATTCTATTATATTTTGCATACAAAGGGGAATAACCTATTCTGAGACCTATCAGCAGCTCAGAGCCAAAGGGTATAACATGTATCACAATCACAGAAATTGGCACCAACTTGGGACACCACAGGAAGAAAAAGAGGTCAAAGAGAATTTCTGGTCTCAATTCTTCTTCACAGAACAAACCCTTAAAAAATATGAATCATGTTTCCACAAATTCAAGGTCTGCAACATGTCATAGACTCTGCTGCAGGCCAAGTTACAGAGTTACCTCTCCACTCAGTGACTCAATAACTAAAAGCCACAATATTCTAGGTGGCTCACAGCTAAAGACAGAGGACCCCACCCTGGACCCACAATGTATTTAGTTGGCACTAGCAATAAGTTCAATCCTGACACTCACTGGACACCACTGGGAGCAAGCAACTTCCTTCTGTTGGCTCACAATTATCTGTGCTAGGTGTCAAGAAGCAGACAAGGAGCTGCCTCCACAGCCTAGTAAGGGGCATGAGCTCTATGGGACTTCTATAGGGAGTTGGGTGATGCCAAAGGGAAAATAACATGGAGAGCCCAACATGTGAACAGAAGAATAAAGGACTAGCGGGATACCATCAAGGCTGACAGAAATTGTACGAGTTAATCCTTTTCTTATAATTCCTTAGGTTGAATTGTCTGTGAGAAAAGAAGACAGAAGAGTCATTACACGATGATTTGCAATAAAGGCATAAGAATTAACTAAAACTTGGCTAAGCCAAAACCACAAACCATATGAGACGCATAATCACCACTATCTACATTAGATATGTTTCTAAAAACCAAATCCATTTCAGTGATTGAGAGAAGTCATGGGGAAGGAGAAGGGAGGCTAAGCAAGCCAGCACTCAATATAGCCTGTGGTTGGGAGAGTAGGTTCAAATCCTGGCTCCACCACTTGATGGATATGTAACATTTAGTAAGTTCCTTAGCCTCTCTAAATTTCAGTCTTATCAATAAAATTTGGCCAATATCAGTACCTACCTCAGAGAATCGCAATTAGAAAAATTAAATAGTGCCTAGCATATAGCATGTGCTCAAAAAGTGATATTAATAACACTGTGATGATGCAGAGGGCAAAATATATACACATGCTATCTTGTCACAGTCCATTAGGAAAAAAGTGCTCCTTTATGAATGGGAAGTAGCTCCTGTTAGCTTCTGACTGGCTCGTGTCTGCTGCCTGCAAGAGTCAAAGTGTCATGGCATAGTTTTGATCTGTCTGCATTCAGATGATCATAAGATCTGGGAAGCAGGCGATGGTCACTGTTTCTTCGCGTGATCTACAGTAGGCTATTCTTCTCTTCTAGACCCCTGTGGCACTCCTGAAATTCTGAATGAAATGATGATACTCCCCTTCTCACAGCAGAGGTTGTAAAGATGACAGTATATTAAAACAGCAACAAAGAGGTTTTTAAACAGCCAGGTATCTGGGTGGGTTGTGGCCATACTTGCAAGTGATTTTCAATGCAGTGAAAGCAAAGCAGTGCTAGAGGGCGGAGCTGCTGCGGCGCAGCTCGCTGTTCGCTAGTCTCACACCAAGTAGGCAGGCGGCTGCTGGCCATGGTGCTGAATCCCTGCTCTGGCCTCGGCGTCCTGTCCGTGGGCGCAACCACGCGGCTGGGGCTCAGACCTGTTCTCCATGATCAAAGCGTGGCTCTAGATAAAATTACTTGCCTTTTCCCTTAAATTCTAGTTTCGTTCTTTCTTGATCCCCTGGCTGACTGACTATCCTGGGATCATTATGATTCAGAGGATATTCAAAGAAGCCGGTACTGTTTCCAGATTAATTTGTAGGTTAAGATCAAAGCAAGCTGTGTCTATCCTGGGTCTTCAGGGCTGCCATAGACCTCAAGACGCAGCAGCACAGCTCAAACCAATGTGGAATCAGGCCGCGTGGGGCCCCCATAGAGAATGGCCCAGGTTCAGGCAAGGTTCTCCTCAGACCTGAGTGGGCAGTGAGCGGCTAACCCCGGACCCAAGCCAGGCCAGAGTCATAGTTCCTAATCCAAATTTCATTATAGGTGGAGTTCCAGCATTACTGTCTTCCATAATTTACCTTCAGTGTCTCCTGTTCCCTCTTAACCTGCTTACCACACCCTCTGTAAGAGAGAATTTTTCTTTGTACTCCTGACCTTACATTCAGATTGGAATTGCTTCAAACACATGTTATTCTCCGGTTTTGCTTCCAAATATATGAACTGGGTAAAGGCTAGAGAAAATAAAAGTAAAGAAAATGGAACTGGATCTATTCTCCACTTATATCCTGGCTCCATATTTCAGCTTCCATGTGCGTAAACAGGTGGTTAATAACGGATGTCATGAGCCAGCCATGTGATAAGTACAGCAGGAAACAGAACTGGGAAGGAGTTCGACCTACAGGCCTTCGCTGTCTAAATACCAAGATCTGTGCTCTGCAGGGAACGGAGGTCTATGAATAGCAGTGATGATGTCATCAACCAGCCTCTTGCTGTTTGAGTGTCAAGTACTTACACAAGAGGTCGCAAAAAAATTAGTAGATGGTGGTAAATTCTACAGCGCCATTTAACAGCGTTTTAGTGGCTGCTACTAGAATGAAGCCCACCCTTCCGTGTGCTTTCCTGTGCCTAGCTGGCCCCTAAGGCCCTCTCCGTGCCTACAGGGTCTAGTGTGCTTCCTTGGCTAACTCATGGCACTGTCTATAAATAAGATCTTTACTTCTTTGGATAGTGAGAAACTCTTGAGTTAAAACCTTGAATGAGGAGCAGCCTGTGATCCCTTAAAAAGGATCTAGTGTGCTGAAGGGAACTCTCGTCCCTTTTGTTCCTTTCATGAACTAAGGCCTAGACTGGACATCAAGAGAACAGACCTGAGGGCAGAGCCTCTCCCTGTGATGTGACATTGAACAAATTCCCTGACCTCTGCTACCCAAGCAGTGACTGTATGTTGAGCAGGTCGATTCTGTGTCTGGAAAGGAAGTCTCCAAGGTGATAAACGATGTTGTGACTCTAATGTGGGGGACCCGGGGGGGGTGGCCCTTGAGGCACAGCCACAGCCCCTGGGACAGCACCATCCAGGGGATCTCCATGATCTCAAGCTCAGCACCCCAGCCTCCCTCTGCTCCACTCAGGTCCTGAATGGGTCTAACCTGTAAGCTGATCTGAGGCAGCAAACCACCTTGGAAAGAAGGAGAATGTTACATTTTCCCAGTGACCTTGGATCCTTAACACATTTTTTAAAAATTGGTGTCTGAGCTCCACTAACAAATAGCAAGGAGAAAGAGAAGAGGGTAGGTAGGAAATAGAAAATTATTTTTTAAAATGTATACATGTGTGTATCTACATTTATATAAATAGCAACCAAAATGGAACGTGGAGGGGGACTAGCTATTTTAAGGACAAGCTCCAGGAGTAAAGTAATCTCCTGAGTGGTGCTATTTTCTGGCTGCCTGCCCTCACGTCCAGGCAAGGCTGTGGTGCTTTTTATTCTAGTCACATTGAATGCCTCTTACCAATCCATCCATCTTAATCAGCACCTACCACTTGCAGCAGTGGCCCTGCAGGCAGGAAGCTGAGGGCACAGGCAGCAGGCGGGGTGGGATATGAGGGCAGTGGAGAGGTAACGTCATACAAAGAAGGAAGGAGAGGGGCTGGGAACGAGGCAGGGAGGTGGGGAAGAGACCCGGGCCTCAGCCCCTCCCTGCGCTGCCTCCACCTCCCTTCCTCTGAATGGATGCCACCTCTGTCTGCGAGGCTTGCTCAGCCAGGTGGTGGGATCTGGTGAACAAGCCTGGGGCTGTATCTCCAGGGTGAACATGCTGCAATGCTCAGCTGCCCCACGACTGAAGCTACTGAGGTAGGTGGACAGGCAGAGGCGGATAGGAGGAGGAGGGCCAAGTGACTGTCCCCTGAGCCTCCCCTCTGTTCTGCTCCTCTCCCCTGCTGCAGCCTTGTCCCACTCCAGACTTGGCACTCCCTTGTCATTGAGCAAGCCCTGCCCCAACCCACATGACTCCTGACCCAGTCCCACCAAGCTGGCTTTTCCTTTGCAGGCCTTGCGGGTGCTTTAGCTGGAATAGCTCGCCTATTCCAAAGGGTGTCTGGGGCTCCCCACCCCCACTCGGCCATGGCTACACAAGCCCCACACCTGCAGCCAATCGGGGCAGGGCCTGGAGTGAATTCTGCAGCTACAGCCCTGAGCTCAGCAAAACCCTGAGACCACCGAGCCGTGGTCTGCCCCTGTCATAAGGCCGGGCTTTGACCTAGAATCTGTTTGGTACTTCAACACCTGCTGTAGCTGGTGCCCACTAGAAACCCTAGCCCCCTTGGCTGGGCACCTAAGGGTCTTGCCAGCCCCTGGGCCCTGACCTTCATCACTCCCATCACATTAGCTGGGAGGTGTTGAATGCAAAACATTCGCAATGCCATGTGGTCACTCACCAACATCACCCTGGCAGGGGGTTCCGAAGAATTAGACCCCTGGGGAAATCAATATCAGTCTGACTCAAGCCTGAATTTGTTGTATACCTTCAGACCCCATCATCTTGAGTCACCACTTAGTCTTCAGAGACAGCCTCTTCTGGGCCAGGTCCCCAGGCCTGGTTCCAGTTCTCTCCTGAGAGAGCTCTCAGCTAAGTCCTCTGGAGGTTTTTGTACTTCCCAGGTAGCTCTGGAGCACTTGGAGCTTAGGTCTATGTGTTCTGGCCATCTCAAAGCCCAGGGTTAGTGGGAGACCAGTACAAAGACCCTTGCCAGCAGCATGGTAGGCAGGGGCTCTGAGTGGTGACTGTCTTCGTGCTGGCCACAAGGTCACATCTGATCAAAGAATCAAGTTTGGAAACGAGACTCAAAGATCAGCATTAGAAGTAGCCTGTGTGTATGAATTGAGGGATACCTGCTCCCCAAATCTCCACACTTGGGTGTCTCTGAGCCTTTAATAAACCTAATATTTATTCAATGTCTATTCTCTACTTTCACAAGTATTATTCTATTTAATCATCAGAAAAACTGGGAAAGATTAAAAAATCTCACCCATTTTACAGCTGAAGAAATGAACTCAGAGGACTTAGGTAACTTGTCTGAGCCCACAGAACTAATAAATAATAAAGCCAGGGTGAGTCCGTTGAACTGGAGAGTAGGTGTTGTAACTCTATTGAGATTCAGGGCTCAGCTGGCACATGGACAGCCCAAAGATTTAAGTCTCTTGGATGTACACCTACGTACTCTAGTACTGATTATAGGTTCAAATAGAAGCACAGAAGAGTCGTGCATAGGGAAACCACTGCTGGGTCTAACTCAGTCACACTGGGGAGCATAAATACCAGATTAGGGCCCACTGGGAAGGAGCCAAATTCCTGAGCTGTCTGCCCTGGGTATAGTGTCTGGATGTCTCCATATCCTTGAGGAGTTTCGCTATTTGGTATCGTATCTATTTTGTCTGTCAATGAGATCCTGTTGAGATGCGCATTAAGTGCTACCTCTGGGATGGTCTCCCGACTCACTTTGAAGTCTCTTAGCCATACAAACCATTTGTCTTTAGCTTTTCCCCCTTTTGGTCAAGGTGGGGTTTTTTTGTTTTGTTTTGTTTTGTTTTTCCATATGTATTGCTTGTTGGTACTTGGTAGCAATCCCTTGGTGCCAAGGAGGCTCATCCCTGGGAGTCATGTCCCACACTGAGTCATTGCTTTTATATCCTGAGTTTGGCTTAAAGAGAGGCCACATTTGAGCAACAAGGAGGCTCCCCGTAGGTAACTCTTAGGCACCCTACATCACTAGGCTAAGTTTCAATTTCAAGAGTAAAGGCTCATAAGCATAGTCATCAATATCAAGGGTCCTTCAGTGGAACATCCTCCTTCACAAGTCATTGTCCCTGTACTTGGGGCATTCTTGTTGTTCCATTAAAGAACGTGGAAGAGCTCCCCTGGATGAGAATTTGATATTCTTTTGGTTATTCTGTGAAACTCCACCCACTGTGACAATGCCCCATGAACATTTGAACACATTTATATGCCTTATATGTATGCCCAGGTGAACTTCCTCCCATGTGTCCCCCATCACTGACACCCCACACCAATGATCCTCCCCTGCCCCAGTTGTAACCCTTCTGTGATCTAAAACTTCAAATATGAAGCCAATAAAATAGCCACATACAATTAACAAGAAAATGAAATAGTAAAAATAGTTATATACATAAGAAGTAAAATACAGAAAAAATTAATAAAAAGTAAAATTAGAATATTTTTTAAAATTCAAACATTAAAAAATAATGAAAAAATATTTTAAGAAAAAAACTTTTGTTTTACATTTTGCCTTTCACCACTGTAAGATCTGTTGTCCTGTATGTACAGTGGCATTTTCTTCCATTTATTCCCTCAGTGTCTTTTTCCTTTTTTTTTTTTTTT
>JAQZBX010008687.1:0-14107 GCA_029593785.1 Cabassous unicinctus | reverse complement strand
CCTGTTCCATCTATTCTATCCCTCCCTCCCCCTCCCCTTCAGGCCCATGGCGACCACCAGGCTTCTCTCCTTAAAGGACAAGATTCATAGTTACTTGCAACAACACTGAGGGCTGGACACACTGGTCTGTCCTCCCCTATTAGGCACCGCCAATGCTCTCAACTGACTGCCGTACCTCTGTTTGAGAACACAGTGGGCCTCCCTAGGATGGGAGTCCAACTCCTTCCCACTCATTATGTGGGTCTCTACCCACTGATGCAACACACTATGCCAAAATGATCACTCACATGCTCCCTAGAAGCCTGCCCCAGGTGCGCCCTGGCCCGAATTCCCCACATCCAACACCCTAAACCAGTAAACCTTGTCATATTGCCAAATAAGCATTCCCAACTTTGTACTTTCAACCACATGCCAGACAATCCCCAGTGTTCACCTGCTCCCTCCCCTAACCCTCTCCCCAGTTCCATGGACCATCCAAGCCACCCTCCCCACCTGCCCCCCTGTCAAAAGAAGCCTCCGTTGAGGAATCCCTTCCAACGTGGCCCAGGACAACTCCTCAAACAAGATCGTAGCTACACATGGAAGATGCAGTTGCACCAAACTCACAGCGGATCAGTGGAAAAGCCTCGATACTTTCAACCAAAATCCTTACCTGGGTTATGCTACTAAACAAAAACGTGCTTTAGAAATTAACACTAAGGAGTCTAGAATCCAGATTTGGTTTCAGAATTGAAGAGCTAGACACATTCCGGAGAAGAGCAGAACCTGAGGAGGCCTTAGAATCGAGCCAGGGCCACGGGCAAGGTCAAGACAGAGAAGCCAGTGGTGCTGAACCTCTTCCCAATCAGGCACTCTCATCGAGGCAGTTAAGCATAGCCCTCACCCTGGCATGGATTCCAGAGAGTGACTTGCTAAAGAAATTGGGGTTCTAGAGTCAAGAGACCAAATTTACTTTCAAAACCGAAGATCTAGATTCCATGTCCAGAGAAAAAGGGAAGCTGGTGAGTTCTCAGAACAAAGACAAGACCAGGGACAAATCTCTGAGATGAGAGGGTTCTCATGCAGCAGGGAAGCTGCATGAGACATCACCAAGCTCACTAGCAGCTGTTTTACTGTTCTGGAACCATAAAGAGGGGACACAGAAACAAGTTCAGTGCATCTGACATCACCATCCTGGACCCCAAGTCCTTCTCTCTCGCTCCTGCTCTGAGACGGCAAGCTGAGCATCCTGGAAAAGGTAAACAAGGCTTCAGGAGGCAGCGACAGGGCCAAGGGGCCCTCCACGGCCCTGCTTGACCCCGCCTGGCTCTACAGTCCACCAGAGCTGGAGGACAGTGAAAATAAAACCAATACACATCATTTTGCAATCATCACAGTAATAATTGACTGAGGCAAAAATCATCAGTGTATGTAAAAACTTCAAAGTGAATGTTTTATGAAGAACAAAGTATATATTGTCTCAAAAAATCTCCACACAGATTACTTATTAACTACAATAGGAAAAATGGTGAATTTTCCAATGGAGAAACCTGGCAGACTCCATCTTAACCAAGTGCTTGAAATTTACTTCGCCAACAGTAACAGACTGACAAGACGTACCTCCTGAAATGAAGCATCTGAGAAGGACACAATATTCTTTCTGTGGTATTACTGCCAAAAGTGTATGAATTTAATTTAATCATAAGGAAACACCAGATAAGCAAAACTGAGCGACATTTCAGACCTGTACTCTTCAACAATGGATTGAATAATTGCATAAGTACGGAGAGAAAGTACTCCTGAGGAGTGTCTTCTACATGTAGCACGTGCCACCATTTAAATAGGGGAAAGGACACAAATTCAGAGACCTGGTTATGCCTAAAATTGCTCTTCAAAGATGCTCAAGAAACTGGTAGCGTAAGTCACCTCTTGAGAAGAAAGGCAGAAAACCAGGGTGGCAGAAATAACTGTTTTTCATTTTAATCTTTTTTTTCCTTTTTATTAGTACCATACATACAACTCAAAGTTCTCAATTTGACCACTTTTCAAGTGTGCAATTCAGTGGCATTAATTCTCTTCACACGATTGTGCTACCATCACTACCATCCATCACCTCAGCTTTTTCATCACCTCCAACAGAAACCGTGCACCCCTTGAGCGATAACTCCCCCTTCTCCCCACCCCCACCGCGGCCGCTGCGCCCCGTCATCCACCATCTGACTCTAGGAAGTCTGATTACTGTGGGTATTTCACACAAGCGAGAGCGTGCAATCAGGCAACGTTTGTCTTTTTGCGTCTGGCTGGTCTTGCTCGGCATGACGTCCTCGAGGCTCACACGTTGTCACATGTATCAGAACGTCGTTCCTTTTTATGGTTGAATAACATTCCAGTGTGAGTGCATGGAGGAGGCGTTTATACGGTGAGAGAGGCTGGAAGTCAACGTGTGACATGAGAGCTTTGAGATGGCCATGTAGATATTTTGAGGAAACAGCTGATCACACCAGTGGGCTGGTGCTCAGGGGAGAGCTCTGGACTGAAGCTACAAACCTGGTCTTTCAACTTTTGCAAAGAAAGAGAACATGCAATATTAAAAGACATTCAAATTCTAAGTAATTTGTCCTAGTGATAGATCACATTTGTTTAAAATGACATTTGTACAAATTATTCTTTGAAACGTTTTTTGAGTATCACAGATTGTAAATCACCTAAATAGGCATGGATAGGAGAGTGGTAAAATACATAGTAATATGCCAATAAATGGGAGATTATAGAGTTGGTAAAAAGGATAGGACAACTTTATATATGCTGATTTAGAACGGTATGCAAGGGACAATGTTCGGTGAAAAAATAAAATGTGCAGAACAAAATGTAAAGAAAAGAAACCTCAATGCAGGGTGTAAAGAAAAGAGAGTATATTTTGTCTGAGCAGTTAAACTCAGGGTGTTAATTTGCAAGAAGAACTGGAGGTCAGGAAAGCTGCCTAATATGGAGGCTTACAAGCCAGGGGGTGAAGCTGCTGGAGGAAGAGGGGTCTCCTCGGGTGGAGAGGGGTGAGCCTGTCCGAGGCACAGCCGTCCCTCCAGGGAGCTCGTGGCCCCAGAAGGCTCCTGCCAGCATTCTCCAGTCACCTCAAAGGCAGGGCTTTCCAGAAGCCCCCGTCCCCCAAGTTACAAACCGCTCCCATGACCAGTCCCTGAGAGTCCTCAAGAGCCTCCCACGAGACAGACTCCATAGTCGAGGACGCTGAGGTCCCCATACCCTAAGGAAAGGGCTCCCGCCCCCTCACCAGCTGTGAGGACGACGTGGAGCTACGTCTACGCACGTGCCACACGAAGGTGAGCTTTGCAATGCACTGCGTTCTTCCGCCCCCGCGCTCACTGCAATTAGCGTCATCAAAAACAAGAGTGCTGGACCGTAATGACACAATCCCACTGCTTAGAAATTACATTATTCCCTCATTTAATAGAATTCTCATCAAGTATGCACAGATCTCACGGCCTCACGTTACTTGGTTTTGCTCCAAGGATTGGGCTCTCTCCCACAAGCTCTCTTAAGCTGAACGTTGGCTGGTTGGGTGAGGCCTGAGTGGGTGACTGAGTGAGATGAAAACCTTGCTGTTTACACGGCGTGTGTGTCCTTGGGCAAGTCTCCCAGCTACTTGGGCCTCGGTTTCCTTATTGGTAAGATAAACGGGGCTGAAATAGCTCCTCTCTAAAACTTCTTCCAGGGTAAAGTTCTGGGATTCCATGCTACACATCCACATAGATATAAGGATAGAGAGCGTTTTTTAAAAGTAAATAATGCCTAGAGAGTTACTTTTCCTCAGTAATCATTATCTGTTATCAGCTTTCCAGATCATATTTTCCATAGATATTGATGAAAATCTTCCTTTGTAACTCATCCAGCTTTTCATACTCTACTAAGAGGCACTGCCAAGGGTGTGTGGAACAGTGGGCATCCTAGCATTACGTTAGCAGGATGTCAAAAGCTCAGAAGGCACCTTCCTCCTCCATCGTGATTTCCGTTCCTCTACTGAATATTTCTTCACTGCTCCCAGTTAATTTGAGGAAAGCCTTTGGGTTGCTTTTCTACAATCTCTGCTTTTTCTTCCATTTTTCACATACAGCGGAAGTTAAATGAGAAGAAATAGAGCACGTCTGTGCTGTCGAGAGCAAGAAACGAAATTTTCCCAATCACAGGTTTCCTTCCCAATTTTCCTCGTTGAGGAAGAATGAAACTCTCCACCCACCCATCCCCATTCGCTGAGCTTTTTGTCTTCTGTATCTAGAGATGGTGTCAACTGAGACGTACAGCTGTCCTGGAACGAGCAGGCTGCTCGCGCGTGGGCAGGCGACTGGCCTTAGGGAAAGAGGCGCCAAGAAGCAGGGGCCACCACAACCGAGCAGGCGCGGGCACGCACGCACAGCGGCTTTCCACCTGCAGGCACCTCCTCTCTGGAGAGCACGCCGCGTGCCCTCGTGGTTCTTCTCCGAAACCATTAGTTCCCTTTATTCAACACGCTGACTCTCGCCATCCTGCGGCGAATGGCTCCATCGGCCCCTCCTGGGGTGGGCGCTGTGCTAGGCCCACTGGGCAGGCAGTGGGCTCTCTCTGAGCAGCACCCCACAGTAACTCCTTCAATCCTCCTAAGCAGCCCGTTAGGTAGGTGCTGTTATTAACTCCAGGACAGATGGAGGAGACAGCACACGGGAGCCTCGGCTCACACAGCTGGTACGTGGAAGGGGATATGTGCGCCTCACCTCCTCGGCTATTCCGCAGGCCCTGCCCCTCAGCCTAGCTGGCAAGGTAGCCGTAGAGAAGCCATGACCGTGCCCTCCAGACACTAAGAGTTATGGAGGGGAGGACGTCCAGGTGGGGGAAAGCCCGTGCAATGCCCAGAGGCATGAACCTCCGTGGGGTGTGTATCAGTCTGCCAGAGCTGCTGCAACAAAAGCCACGGGCTCGTTGGCTTTAACAGCAGGAAGCTGCCATCTCACAATCCCGGAGGCCAGAAGTCTAAAAGCAAGGGGTGAGTGGCCACGCTCTCTGGAGGCGGTGCCGCTCGGGTGTGGCTGCCGGCGGTGCACATCCCACCCTGCCTCTGCCACACGGCCGGCCCTCTCCCCATCTCTCCCCACTCCCCAGCTTCCTCTGCTCAGGTGGGCTCCAGGCAGAGTGGGCCAAGGCCCACCTGACAGTCTGGCTTTACCTTAACTAGCAACATCGTCAAGGATCCTATTCACAGGAACAGGGTTAGGACTTGAACACGTCTTTGTGGTGGGCGTGATTCAATAGCAGGGGCCGCGGAAAAGCAGTGTGTGTATGACTGAAGTCAAGAATATTGAGTTGGAAGTGCTGGGAAACGAAAATTAAAAACTAAGCTGGTATAGACCATGCTTAGTGGCAATGCTTCGATATGTATTCATCCATTGTAACAAATGTACCACACTAATGAAGGATGTTGTTGATGGGGGACAGTGTGTGTGTGTGGGGGGGGGCGGGTATGGGAATCCCATATATTTTCAATGTAACATTTATGTAATCCAAAAAATAAAAATTATTAAAAAAGAAACTAAGTTGGGTCCAGATAATGAAGTGTGATTGAGATTATGCAGCCCAAGACAAAGCCTGCCCCTCCCAGGGAATTCCATGTTGCAAGTACCCACGCCTTAGACTCTAGGAGTAGGACAGGCGTGATCAGGCAATGGCGGACGCATCACAAGATGCTTACTAGAGCCGAGGGGAGTTTAGGGGGCCCTAACCCCACCCTTTACTTTACAGAAGAGAAACCCAAGGCCGGGGAGGGGAGACAACAGGCCTGGGGGGGAGGTGCTTGTGTGTGCAGCACAGGGGCGTCACCAGCTCTCCCGAGACACGCCCAGAGCCCACCCTAACATCGCCCAGCTGGCCATGCCCAAGACACGCCCAGGAAAGGTCCCCACAGTAGGAGGAGGAGAAGAGGACACACACACAGCTCTTGGTTGTCATTTTGAGCCTAATTGTTTTAACACCAGCTGTCGGGTCTGCAAAATTCTTCTCTGGTACCAGTGACCTGGAAGCTCTAGAATAATAAGGATGTGATTCAAAACAGTCTCGATTCCTAGAAGCCACCTCTCTTTCTCTTTCCAGACCCCTTTCCATCTTACTGACAGGCCTGGTAAGAACACAGCTTCAAATTTATGAGCACAAAGCTGAAAACCGTTATTCAGATGGATGAGACGTGGTGGAGCAAAGTGACGGACAGGAGGAGCTGATGAGGCAGAGACCTGGGCTGTGTCCAGCTCTCAGGTGCACTTGGCCACCCCCACGCCCGAGGCCCCCAAGCTGGGTGCTCGTTTCCTCCACCCCTGGGCTCTCCACACACGAGCACCCCTCCACCTACCATCTGTCTACCCCCTCCTAGCAGAGGGCCCACCAGCTCCCTGCGGCTGTCCCAGACCCCACACTCCACCCCTCTGCCTCCACGCAGCACGGCGGCAGGGACAAGCCAGTTCTGAACTGGACAAACACAAGGCCAAATGCCTACCCTGCAGCTCACGAAGCTGTGACTTGAGCCGGTTCTCAAATCTAAGTCAGTTTCCCTCCTGTGACGCCTCCTATGATTTCTTTGAGGCTAAAACGAGATGAGTCACCTAAAGCAGCCTCTACCCAATGCCTGGAAGGTAACAGGAACCTTAAATATTTGCTCCTTTTCTTCTCCTTCCTATACTGAGCCTTCTCACCTTTTCAGACCCATCAAACATGCTTTGACAATAAATAAGGGGGATTCCAGTCCTAAGGAGCTACCGTGTTTGTGAGGTGGTTCAATCATGGCATTACTTAGGACATTAAGAGAGTCAGGCAAATGGAATGTCCAACGTTAAGGGAATGGTGAAGCTTTGCTTCGTCCCTTCTGTGAAATAATGTGTGCCCATTCAAAGTTTTATTGCCATGAGAAAATGGCCATAACATAATGCTAAGAAAAAAATGCAGGACACAAATTCATTGCATTATGATCTCATTAATGTGAAAAAAAAATGCTAAAAGGAAATCAGAGAAAACATGGACAGATGGTTTCTGGGTAGAGGTTTTATTCGTGAAAGTTTTCTATTTATACATTTTTATTTCCACAGAAAAATTTTAAAAGAAATAAATGGTCGCCAGATTTATAGATTGAAAAGAAAAGTTTGGTTTACAGTATGGGGGAGGAGAAAGGATCCTATCCACCAAAATAAATGAGAAGGTCTGAACGGACTGTTGTTCAGACTTGTCCAAACAAGGGAGCAGCCCAAAGAGAATGAGAAAAGGAGTCCTGCTCCAGGTCTGGTGGGACCGGTGTCTAGTCTGCCAGGGCTATGACAAATGCCCAGGACGGGCTGGCTCAGGCAGCGGGGCTGGGAGCCCCACGTCAAGGTCTCGGCAGGGCTCGCTCTCTTCCGGAGCCTGTGGCCAGCAGCCCTCCGCCACATGGCGCCCTCTCTCCTCGCATCTGCTCCTCTGACACCCGCTGGCCTCTGGCATCTGCTGCCCGGCTGTGTCCGGTTTTCCTTTGCTATAAGGACCCCTGTCATACGGATTAAGGCCACCTGATTCCACCTGGCCTCATCTCCACAGGATCACGGAAGATCCTATGCCCAGAGGAGCCCACTCCTTAACTGACACAGACATCTTCAAAGGTCCTATTTACAAATGGGTTCAAGCCCCAGGACCAGGGGTTAAAGCTCAAACTTGTCCTTTGTGGAGGACATCGTTCAATCCCCAACAACTGGTGAGAAGAGGAAAGGAGACAAAAGGTGAGGGAAAAGGAACGGAGCAGCGAGAGGACGCTTTAAAGCAGGGGTTCTTAACAGGGGCCCCCGAGCTTGAAACGAAGTTCAAATAAACATTCTTCTTGTGGGGACGTGTTGGCGCGGGTGTGGTGCATTTATTAGTGTGGACTTAGTAAGGGGTCCGTGGAACTAAAAGGGGGCAGAGCCCTGCTCTAAAGGACTGGCTCCCGCTGCAGAGGAGGGGTGGACATCTCTGTGTGCAGAGAGAAGCCCACCAGCCGCCCTCTGCTCAGCACGAGACGCTCAGCTCCGGCCATACGGCCGTTAGTGGGCAGGGGCAAGGTCCCCAGGTTTAAGCCAGGCAGGCGCGCGCGGCCCAGACAGCGGGTTTGGGGCACGGGCACTCTCAGCACCGTGCGTGGGGACTAGGAGGGCACCTCCTCCAACACACTCTCGCTGCAGCTGAAGAAACCGACCCTCATGGAGAAGTGGCTTTCCCAGCGTCCCCGGGACGCCTACAGCCTCCTGTCTTCTTTCCGCTAATTCTAGGCGCCAACCCAGAGCAGCTGCAGGATCCCAGGGCAGACCAGCCGCCTTACTGCCCCGCTGCCCTCTAGTGACGAAACAAGGTCACTGCAGCTAGACAGTGGACAAGGAAGAAACGGGTCCAGATGACAAGCAACGTGCACAATAGATTGTTTTCTTCCTCACCGAGCAGAGCACGCGATTGCTTTTCCTTTCTTTCTCCCCACCCCCTCGTTGTTTGCACTTGCTGTGTCTGCTTGCCTTGTTTCTTTTAGGAGGCACCGGGAGCCAAACCCGGGACCTCGGATGAGGGAGGGAGGCACTTACTCGCTTGAGCCACCTCCGTTCCCCGCTTTGTTGTGTCTCTCATGTTTTTCCTTCTTGTGCCTCTTGTTGCGTCATCATGTTGGGTCAGCTTGCCGCGCCTGCCCGTCGCGGTAGCTCGCTGTCTTCTTTAGGAGGCACCAGGAATCAAACCAGGGACCTCCCATGCGGTAGGCGGGAGCCCAATCACTTGAGCCACCTCCGCTTCCCTGCTTTTCAATATAATATACATACATGCCATGTTTTGAGCATTATTATTCTTTCCTAGAGAATTTCTCTGCTATATCATCTCCTCAAGTTGGAGGAGGCTGTGTTAAATTGTCTGTGAAGGATTGGAATGGAAGATGCTCAGACTGGAAAGGAAATTCCTGGATGAGATTCCATGAACCATCTGTAAACACGGTGTCGGGTGGGCCAGGGACTGGTCAGCTTATCTCCCAGTGCCCGCCTTTGCCTGTCCAGCAGCCAAGTGCCCCCTGCCCAATCCCTCTGCTCGGGGAGGAAGGGCCTTAAACTCTACTGGGTTCTCAGAGGGAGAACAGAACAATTACACGCTTTATACAGTGATTTAGTTCATGGGAACGGAGAAACAGAACTAGCATTTTTTGAGCATATGCTAAGTGTTAGATGTCATATATATTTTCGTCTTTTATTCTAAAAACAACTCTGAAGGATAAACCCCATTTTGCTGGGGAAACTGGGGTTTAAAGAGTTAAAAAGTAGCCCGTTCAGAGCCAACAGTGAGGAAGTGGCCTTTTTATACCTCCCTGCCCTGAGGCGCCCTCAAAGAGGAGCAGAGGTGGACAGCTGGGAAGGGACGGGGCCTGGAATCTTATGTACTCAAGCTATTATTTACCTCATTTACAAAGGCACAGGTTTATGAAGACTGAGTGGCAGCTTGTCTAACATAGGAAGCAAAATGGTCCTCTACCTCCTGGCCTGGCCCTGGCTCCAATCCTCCGTTTGGTGCAAACCCCCCATGGGGTGAAGGCTGCCTGGAGCTCAGGCCAAGTTAGCACAGAGCAGAGAGGGCGCCGCGTGCTGCAGAGAAGTTGTGGCAAGTTCCGGAAGGCTCTTCCTGCCCCCACCTCCCCTGGTCACCAGGACAGCCCCAGCTGGGCCACTCACGTCAGCCAGGGCTGCTGATCCAATTCCACGTAGGACGTGGCGCGACCTGAGCGTCCCCGTCCCTTTGCACTGCAGGCTGCCCCGTCTCAGCCCCCTCTGCCTTCACCCCTTGCTGCCCACAGCACTTCCTTCCAACAGGCCTCAGTTTGCTCATCAGACCAATGGGATTATAAAGATAACTCTGCCCTTCAGCCCTAATGCATGCCCCAAGAGGAAAAATTCATGTTGTTGTCATGTGGGCTCCAAAAAACAGGACGCTCATGCCAGGCCTCTGCCAGGAAAGGACAAATCACTTCAAACCTCTTCTGCCTCCATGTCCCTCGTTAGCTTTCCCTACTGAGAATGTCTCACCCTTCACTCTGCAGGAAGGGCCAGCACAGCTCCTCTCAAAGCCTTTCCCTCAGGATAAAAGCCCTCCATGGTACACTTTCCTCGTCCTGTAATTATCCGTGTCCATATATGAGCCTCCCTGGTAGACAGCGAGCTCTTCCAGGGAAGGAGCCTGGGGGGCCTTGTCGTGCCTCCACCCTCCCACCAGCATGGAAAGACCCTTGGCGGTGCCTGGCAGGTGGTGACAGGTGATGACAGGTGATGCACAGGTGACACCTGGCAGGAGATGCACAGGTGACAAGCAAAGTTCTCATCCACCCCGACCACGAACGGCCCAGGCCACGTGGTGGTGTGAGCAAACCTCACTCAAGGAAATAATCTGGGTCCAGTGAGAGAGCAAGACATCTTTGGACGTCGACTCCAGAGCAGAGGAGGGAGGTGACGGCCCGAGGACCACACGGCCAGGTGAAGGCCGTGCTGAGGGCAGACCCAGCCTCGCAGCTCCAAGCCTGGGGCTCTACTTGCTGTGCTGCCTCCTAAATCCACAGCCTGGGCAGACCCAGGAGGGAGGCTCGGTCGGGGCTGAACAGGTTAATTCAAGAAGGGCCCCTAAGCAGGTGAGCCTTAAAGTATTTAATTATTCATTAGCTCCTCGCTCACTGCCAGAAACTGAAAGAGCAGAGATGAATCTGACACAGCCCCTGACTTTGCCATGGTCAGGATCTAACAGAGGGTCAAGTTCACCATCATCACCATCACCGTGGTCATCCCAGCTACAATGGCACCAACACCGTCACACCGAATCCGCGTCAGACACTGTGGGTCACAGGCATCATCACCAATCTGCAAATAACCTTTTTAAAAATAGGAATTACACCCCATGTTCCAAATGGGCAGAGTGCCCAAAGCTGGGCTTGAAGAATCGGGATTCTGGGGCAGCTCTGCTGGCCTGCAAAACCTGCCCTCTTTCTAACATTCCAGGCTGCCTCCAGAAACAATCGATCAGGCCAACGTCAAAAGCGCTCTGATGGACACAGGGAAGGAGCCCTGTGAGCGCAGAGAAGGGGTGATTGATTCGGCCCAGGATGGTGAGCTAGAAGTTCACAGGGGAGGCGTCACGGAGAGCCTTCCGGAATGCCTTCACCTTCTCCTGGCGGACGGTGGGGTGGGCGTGTGATTCAAGGAGGCGACAGCACACGACGAAAGCAGGGACTGAGAGGGAATGGCAGGCATTCCAGGCAGCAGCGGGTCCTGGGTAACTGCAAGAGGGGGAGCAGTGACAGACAGGGCCCAGGGGGCCGACAGCTGGGGTGCATCCCGGGAGTCACGAGGACCAGGGCCGTGGAATGCTCACATCTATGTTAGAGAGCTCACCGTGGGAGAAAGAACGACAAGGATGTTTATTATTCTCATGTTTATAACAGCAGAAAAGTGACAGCTGCCTACCAGGCCCACAGAAGGGGACTGGTTAGCTGAGCTTGCTGCCCGTCCATACAGTGGAAGACTCTGCAGTCATTAAGAATGATATAAGGGTGTGTATTAACATGGAAATGCGCTACGATGCTTTGGCTAAGGCAACATATAACGACACATTTCGTTACAATCCTATTTCTAAGTATATATATGAATATGCTAGAAAAATTATTAAAGGATATTAATCACAATGTTCACAGTGGCTATTTCTGAACTGTGAGATGAAATTTTATCTTATTTTGCACATCTATGGTTTGCAAACTTTTTACAAAAAAGACACGTTCCCGTCCCAACCCCCAGTCCTGCAGGCGCACCCACATTTGTGACCAGGAGCTTCGAGGATGCTGCCAGCTAATTGCGGCCAAGCCGAACGAGGACGGCCTCAGTCCACGTGGCCAGAGTCCTTAGGAGCAGAGGGAACTGGACACAGAAGCAGCAACCAGAAACCAGAGGAGCAGAAACAAGGAGAGAGTGAGGTCGCCACGTGGTGGGGGATTGCCGCAACGCTGGAGTCTCCACGGAAGAGCACCCTGCCGAGACCTTGTGGCCATCTGCCTCCAAAACCGGGACAATGAATTCCCGAGGTTTAAGCCAACCATATTGTGGCATGAGCCATAGCATCCCAGACAAACCAAGACAGACCTTTACAAAGGACAGATTCACTCATTCAGCGCCTCCTGCGGGCAGCCCCTGCTGTAGCTCTGATTTAGGGGCAACTGGGGCACTGGATCACAGTTTTCACTGTTCATTCCTTACCCATCTGTTGGCTGCCAGCGCTGGAGATACAAGCACGACCAAGATACTTCTTTGTCTTCCAAGAGCATATATTCTCTTGCTGGGAGACAGAAAAGTAAACGGCCAAGTAGAACAGAGCAAAGCATCTTTGGCTGTACAGAGCACTAGCAGGGCAGAGCGGAGGGCCACCCAATCTGGGAGCAGAGGGCTTACCTGCAAATGTCGCACCTGCAGGCTTATGGCGGCCTGGCCCAGGGGACAGGAGTTTGGTGGTCCAAGCAGAGTAAGCTGTTGCAGTTGAGGCAGTTTGATGTAATTATGAATTTCAAAAATATAATTGGATTATGCTTGTAAACTGATCTGTTAATCTGGGCAATTAAGTTATGATTAGGGCGTTGACTGGGCCACGACAGCAGGGCGTTGAGCCCCACCCCTTGGTGGGTGGGGAATCGAATATAAAAGGCATGGCAAAGGACAGAGGGAGCAGTTTTTGAGAAGCAGTTTTGATGTTGGAGAAAAGGCCCCAGGAGAAGAGAAGCAAGCCGTTCACCTGAAAGTCTACAGCTGACCTTGTAGAGGAAACAGGAACTAAGCCCAGAGACAAACACAGCCCCGGGAAGAGAGGAACCCAAGAAGCCTGAACCCTGGCAAACATCGGCAGCTGTCTTGCTCCAACACGTGGCAATGGACTTTGGTGAGAGAAGAAACATAACGCTTTATGGCCTGGTATCTGTGGACTTCTACCCCAAATAAATACCCTTTGTAAGACCAACCCATTTTTGGTATTTCACATTAGCACCCCTTTGGCTGACTAATACAGAATTTGGTACCGAGGAGTGGGGAAGTGCTTTTGTAATTACCAAAATGTTCGAACGGTTTTATAAATGGGTAAGGGGTATTTTTTGGAGGAATTGTGAAATGCTTGATGGAAAAGGCCTAGATCACTTTGAAGAGACTGTTAATAGTAATATGGATGCTAAAGAGACTTTCTATGATGCCTTAGAAGTAAAGGATGAAACTATCATTGGAAACTGGAGGAAAGGCGATCCATGTTTTAAAGTTGCAGAGAACTTAAGATTAACTCCTGGTGTTATATGGAAGACAGAATTTGAAAATGGCGAACCTGAGCAATTAGCAGAACTTTCCAAAGTAAACTCGGAGAATGTGGCTTGGCTTCTCCTTGCAGCTTATAGGAAAGTACTAGATGAGCGAAATACACTAAGGACTGAACTTTTGGGCACAAAGAAAACAGAAACTGATTCTGGAACTTCCAAGTTTCTGGAAGTCAAATTCCCAGATGAAAATGCCCCATTTGAAGACTTTACTAAACTTGGAACTTGTAAATCAGAATTGAGGATGCAGTTATCTCGGAAAGACTTGTGGAAAGTCTTACTGTCTCATGGTTTGGACCCCTGCTTCCTGCATGCTAAACCAACAAGGTTTTTGAGAGAGCTGTATGAAAACCACTGTCAGCTTGGACAAAAGAAGACATGGAAAGGAGAGATTGAAGGAGAATCAGCTTTAAGAAGAAAACCATGGAAGCAGAGATCTGGGATTAAGACATCTCCTTGGGCCAAGAGAGGAGTCCCACCCATGTATACAGAGAGGGTGAGTTTTCCCCAGGAGTTGAAGAGGGTGGATGTCCCCACCCGATTTTCTGGGAGAGTTTTGCCACCCCAGGGTGCAGGGAGGGTGGAGCACATTCTTCAAAGATTAGGGCAGTTAAGGTCAACACCCCATAGGTCTGAGAGGGGTGTACCTGTTCCCCATGGATTAGAGAAGGCCAGGTGGTCAACCCATTGCTCTGAGAGGGTTGAACCTGTGTGCCAAAGGTTAGAGAAGGCCAGGTGGTCAACCCATTGCTC
>JAQZBX010008686.1:0-41279 GCA_029593785.1 Cabassous unicinctus | reverse complement strand
ATGCCCCCACATTTCACCTGTATTTCCCTCTCCCTACCCTCAGAACCTCCAGTGGCCACTGACTCCAGATGAATTCTTTTATTTCTTCCATTGCTAGAATCACAAGTCCATAGTAGAACACCAGTAAGTCCATTCCAGTCCATAGTTCACTCCCCAATCCTGAGGTCTCTGTGATGGTGCTGCCCACTCCACCTCTAACTGAGAGGAGGATTTGATCCCATGGGGCAGATGGATGGGACTTTCTTGCTTGCAGTTGTAGACTCTCTCAGTTCCTTGGATGGTCTTTGTCCATCATCATCTCCTAGTTAGTTTTCCTGGGTGAGTCCCATTAACTGGACAGCAGTTATTGCAACTCAATTGAATTTCAGGGCCTAACTGGTGCATGGACAGCCCAGAGATTGCAGTCTCTTGGACATACACCTACCAACTCCAGCACCAAGTTTAGGTTAAATAAAAGGGACAGAAGAGGCATGTGTAAAGAAGTCACATCTGAGTCCAACTTTGGACTCCAAAAAACTCCAAAGTAGGGCCATTGACAAGGCACCAAACTCCAGAGCTATCTGCCATGACCATGGGTCCTGGGTGTCTCCAGAGCCCTCAGGATCCCCCACTATTTGGGGTAGTATCTACTTTGGCCATCTATGAGATCCTACAGAGATGTGTATAAGCATTACCTCTCTGATGATCTCCTGACTCACTTTGAAGTCTCTTATGTTTAGGTCTTTTAAATTTTCTTTTAGCATTGTTTTGTAGTTTTCTACATATAGGTCCCATACTTCTTTGGTTAAATTGATTCCTAGGTAATTGAGTCTTTTTCTTGCTATTGTAAATGGAATTTCCCCCCCAATTTCCTCCTCAGATTGTGTAATAGTAGTGTATACAAAAACATTGGTTACTTGGTGTTTGAGCTTGATCCACTCTCAGATTCTTTTTTACTCATCTACTCATGACCTGTGAGAAAGTATCAGTTGACCTTGCTCTCTTCTTTCTGTGAGATGTGCAGACTTACTACTATGAAACTAATGTTGTTTACTGTCTCCATTTCTTTTTTTTTTTAAGATTTATTTATTTATTTATCCCCCCCCTTGCTGCTTTGTTTGCTGTGTCCATTTGCTGTGTTTTTTCTGTGTCTGCTTATCTCCCCCTTGCTGTGAGGTCTTGCTGCATCAGCCCACCATGCCACGTGGGCCAGCCTGCCCTCACAAGGAGGCCCCGGGAAGCGAACCCGGGACCTCCCATATGGTAAACGGGAGCTCTATCGATTGAGCCACACCCACTTCCCATACTGTCTCCACTTCTAATCTCTGGAGCTCTTCTCTGTCTTTTAATTCCTTCATTTTACTGATTCTTGAAACACTTAATAATTTAATATTGTTCAAAATGTAATTTTTCCTGAAATGTTGTTTATTATCTTTTCAGACATTAATGAAGATATTAAGCAAAATATAGAGAAACTTATCAGTTACAGACCATTGCACAACTTTTGTTAATTCTAATGCAGTGATTATGAAACCATTGCAGATGTGAAGTTGTAAACATCTAATACTCTGATAATTGGATTTCATGCATAGGTCTTTGCCACCAATTGTTTTTGGACTAAGTGCATTCTATAAATTTCATTTCATTGTAAATTGTTTTTCTATGATCCTTGTTTATGACACATGCCACATTGCAATAATTTTTGTTTACTAAACATATTCTATTGCTGTTTTCAATATGATGACTACAAAAAGGTGTAACAGAGTTTTGTAGTCCAATTAGTCAAATAACGTGGTTTTTAGTTTTGTTTTTGTTTTTAAATTGAGAAAAGAGAAGAAAAAGAGTTCCAGGTTGTGATGGTTAGGCTAATGTGTCAACTCGGCCAGGTAATTGTGTCCAGGTGTTTGGTCAAGCAAGCACTGGGCTAATTGTAATACAAGAGCATTTATGGACTTCAGTCACCAGTGAGTTTACTGCTGGTATGGCTGATTACATCTGCATCTATCAGGGAGATTGCATCAGCAATGTAGGACACTTTTATCCAATCAGTTGAATGCCTTAAAAGAACAAGTGATTTCAACATTCAGAGAGAATTTCCCAGCTCATCTTTGGACAGTCAACTTCTCCCAGAAACTCATCAAGGACCTTTCATTTGACTTTCATTGGAGCCCCTGGTTTGCAGCCTGCCAGCAGAACCTGGACTTGTGCATCCCCATGGTTGCATGAGAGACTCTTATAAAATCTCATATTAGTGATAGATAAATCCTGTTGATTCTGTTTCCTGAGAGAACCCTGACTAATACATGGGTTAACTGAGTTAATTTCTTAATATTTTCATATAGTGGTTCTCTATGCCAGCATATGTCAGGACTCAGTTCCTATTTGAAAGATTTCTAGAGTTTATTAATGCAGTTATGTTACTTATGGGTACATGTTTAAATATAATAGCAAAACTCAATTAGATGATCTTTTGTTAAGTTTGACATATATGGATAGCTGCAGAAATGAGTCTCCTGTTATAATACTTATATGAAAAATAAGGTTTTATGAAGAGTTGAGCTTGATGCTAATAGCCTTGGAGAATGACAGTGTCGAGAAGACATGTAGTTCTCTCCTAAATTTTAATCTCTGCTTATTTGGTGACAACCTTGATTCGTGTTGGAATGTCCAGAGCACGACCACCACCCTTCCCCTGATGGAGCCTAGGAACTTTGAAGAAAGCTAGCTCCATCATCTGGCCATAGTTTTGGTTCAGGTTGGGCATGTGACCTGATTTAAACCTTTAAAATTGGAGAATGGAATTTTTGGAAAGAGGTTTCCTCTTCCTTCTAAGACAGCTTCTGGAAATGTGAGCCACACTTTCTGTCCCTGGAAATGTGCAAGAAATCCCTGGGAGCACTTGGCAGCCCTCCTGCCATCATGAGGTATAATCAGCTTTAGGATGAAACTCAGTCACAAGATACAAGGTGATTGGGTAGAAATAAATCAAGTGCTGACATCATTGAGTGACAAAATCAAATTAATGCTGAGGCTCTTAACTTTGCATTTATGTGAGTCAATAAATCACCGTTATTGTTAAGTGTGTTTGAGTTGTTTTTTCCATTATTTGCAACCAAACACAATGTAATGAATACAAAGTGGAATTCTGAGAGTACATGAAGTGGTGGTGGGTTTACCTTCTAGATGAGTTTGTGCAATGGCAATGTGTACACTTGTTCCATAGTTTGTCATTTAAATTATGGTGACTGCTTAAGAAGGATGGTGCAAGAGGAGTCCTTCTGTTTTCTAGCCTCTTTTACATGAAATATTTTTCTCCTGCCTTGCTCTTTACCTGCTTCATCAGTCTCACAGCTATAGACTCAGCTCTGCTTCTCTCAGAGAAGAGGACATGAAAGGGTAACTGAATTGATAGTAGGAAGAATCAGGTACATGAGCAATGAGGAGAAATCTATCTGTGATAAAGAAGAAATAGTGTTTTATGAGAAGATAGTTTAGGTATTGATTTCTTTTGCTATATGACTGTGTCATTTCAATTAAATCTAAAATTATAGAGTAATATGTTATAAATTAATTAGTTAAAACAGATGAACTTAAATAATCTAAATATACTTGCATTTGGTTCTGAGGATATTTCATCAAACTTTTGATAAGAATAAGGATACCAGATTATAAATCAGTAGTAGTACATGAACTAAGTTTTTTACCTGGATTGAAAAATAAGTTGTGAAATTGATATTTGGAGTATAAGGAAAATTGAATTTAAGTCACAATAGTGATTATGCTAACATGTCTATAGTAAAATTCTTATTTAAAACATTTTAACTTTAATAGGGCTATTGAAAAATTGTCTATGATTAAAAATTTTATAGATGATCTTTTATTCTCAAAACATAGGAATTTGCTATAAAATGAAGGCCACTAATATATTTCCTGAATTGTTGTTTTGAGTGAATTATCTTCAAAGTGTCCATTATTTCTGTTCATGTTTATGGACTCTGGGCTTTTAACCTAAGTATATGAAATTTGGAACAATTAGATTAGGCCTAGATTTGTACGCTTTTTTTTTCTTTGGTTGACATAAACTCTATTTAGAACAGTGTTAGAAAACATTGCAAAGAGAGTACAAAGAGTTCCCACATAACCCTCACTCAGTTTTTTCTGTTTTTAAATCTTAAATAACTGTGGTATATTTGTTACAATTAATGAACCAACATCATTATTAATTAAGGTCCCTGCTTTATTCATACGTGCTTAGGTTTGCTTGATCGTTTTTTTATTGGAGAAGTTGCAGGTTTACAGCACATTCAGACATAAAATACAGGATTCCTCTATACCACTCTATTATTAACAACTTGCATTGATGTGGTACATTTGTTCCAATTGATGAAAGCACATTTTAATAATTGTACTATTAACTATAGTTCATGGTTTAACTTAGGATTCACTGCTGTGTTTTTCTTTTTATTAAAAAAAATATTTTATCTTGTAACATATATACAACCTAAAATTTCCCTTTTTAACCACATTTAAATATATTTTACTGCTGTTAATTACATTCACCACCTCTTACCAAAATTTTTCCATCATCTCAAAGAGAAACTCTGTACATTTAAAGCCTTAAATCCCTATTCTCTACCCCACCCCATCCACCGGTACTGTGTATTTTAGATTCTGATTTTATAAGTTTGCTTATTCTAACTATTTCATATCATTGAGATCATATAATATTTGCCCTTTTGTGCCTGGCTTATTTCGTGCAACATGATATCTTGAAAAATCAGCCATGTTGTCACATGTATCAAAATTTTCCATTTTTACAATTGAATAATAGTCCTATGTCTGTCTGTACTACATTTTATTTCTCTATTCATCATGTAATACACACTTGGGTTGCTTCCATCTTTAGGCAAATGTGAATAATGGTGCTATGAATATCTGTGTGCAAATACCTCTTTGAGTTTCTGCTTTGCATTCTTTTGGGCATATATCTAGTAGTGGGAATGCTTGGTTGTATGGTAATTCTATACTTAACTTTCCAAGGAACTGCTGAACTGTCTTCCACAGCAACTGCACCATTTTACATTGCCACTAGCAAGGAATTTTCTCTATTTCCTTTCCAACATTTGTAATTTTCCAGTTTCAAAATAGTAGCCATTCTAGTGGATGTGAAATGGCCTCTCATTATAGTTTTGATATGCATTAACTTAATGGCTTATGATGATGTCCTCTTTTCCTAAGGTTTTTGGCCATTTGTATATCTTTGGAGAGATGTCTGTTTGAGTCTTTTGCCCATTTAAAAATGGATTGCTTGTGCTTTTGTTGTTGAGTTGAAGAACTTCTTTATGTATTTTGTACATTAAACCTTCATCAGATATGTGGTTTCCAAATGTTTTTTCCATTGTGTATGTGGTTGTTTTACTTCCATGATAAATACCTTTGAGGCACAAAAGTTTTAAATTTTTATGAGGTCTCATTTATCTATTTTTCTATTTGTTGCTCATGCTTTGGGTGTAAAATCTAAGAAACCATTGCCTAACACAAGGTCCTGAAGATGCTTTCTTGTTTTCTTCTAGGAGTTTTATAGTTTTAGCCATTATGTTTTGGTCTTTGATCCATTTTGAGGTGGTTTTTGTATATAGTGTGAGGTATGGGTCCATTTTCATTCTTTCACAAATAAAGATCCAGTTTTCTCAGCACCATTTGTTGAAGAGACTCTTCTTTCCCAATGGAGTGATCTTGGTAGCCTTGTGAAAAATCTGTTGGCCTTAAGTGTGACGGTTGATTTCTGAACTCTCAGTTTTATTCCATTTTATTTTCATTTATATCTGTTCTTGTCTCAGTACCATGTTGTTTTCATTACTGTGGTTTTGTAATGAGTTTGAAGATTGGAAAGTGAGTGCCCTCCAACTTTGTTCTTCTGTTTAAAATTTCTTTGGCTATACAGAGTACCTTACTTTTCCATATAAATTTAATGATTGGCTTTTCCATTTTGTCAAAGAAGGTTGATTTCTGTTAGCAGTGTTTTGTGATTTGCTGTCTACAAGACCTCTATATCCTTGGCTAGACTTTTTCTTAGATATATGATTCTTTTAGTTTCTGTTGTAAATAAAATTTTTAAAATTGATTTCTTCTTCTGATTGTTCATTTCTAGTGTGTAGAAACACTACTGATTTTTGGGTGTTGATCTTGTACCCAGCACTTTGCTAAATTCATTTATTAGCTTTAGGTGCTTTACTGTAGATTTTTCAGGATTTTCTGTATGTAGCATCATGACATCTGCAAATAGGGAAAATTTTACTTCTTTCTTTCCTATGTGGTTTCCTTTATTTCTTCTTTTATTTCTTTTTATTTCCTTTCTTTCCTTTTTTTCCTAATTTCTTGGGCTAGAATTTCCAGTATAATTGTGAATAACAGTGGTGAGAGTGGACATTTTCACTTGTTAATGATGTTAGAAGGAAATCTTTCAGTCTTTTCACTGTTAAGTAAGATGCTAGCTGTAGGTTTTTTATAGATGCCCCTTTTCACATTGAGGATGTTTTCTGCTATTCCTAGTTTTCTAAATGTTTTTATTAAGAAGTGGTGCTTGATTTTGTGAAATGCCTTTTCTGCTTCAATTGAAATGATTAAGTGTTTTTTTTTTTTCTTCCTTTATTTTGTTGTTATGGTATGTTGCATTAATTCAGGGGTTCTTAATCTTTTTTGTTCCAGGGACCCTTTTGTCAGTCAAGTGAAAACCACAGACCCCTTATTAAGCCCACACTATAGTGTGTATTATTTAATAAATATATCACACCCAAACCAACACATCCCCACAAGAATGTTTTTTTGAATTTCAGTTCAAGCTCACAGACCCCTTGTTAAGAACCTCTGCATTAAATGATTTTCTTATATTGAACCACCCTTATATTCCTGGCTTAAATCCCAGTTGTCATTTTGTATAATTCTTTTAATGTGCTGCTCGATTTGGTTTGTGTAGCAGTTGGATATTGTTTATGAATTCCAAAAGTAGATATTGGATTATGTTTGTAAAGTGGTCTGTTGCTCTGGGCATATTAGATTATAATGGATTCAGAGGTTTCACTTTGACTAGATTAAATAATGATTAAGGCTTTGATTGGGCCATGTCAGTAGGACTACAGAGAAACTACACTGCAGAGAAACGAGGTTGGAGTTTTGATCCTGGAGCCTTGGAAGTAAACAGACAGAGAAGCAGATACATGAGGAAGGAAAGAAGGCTCCATTAGACACCACAGAGGCCCCAGGAAGAGAGACAAGCAGTTTTCCTGATGGTCTACAGTTGGGCTTGTGGAGAGAGAAGAGCAGCTGAGCCTGGAGAGAAATGAGCCCCAGAAGAGAGGAAACAAGGGAGTCTGGACCCTTACCGATGTGAGCAGTCATCTTGCCCCAACACATGGCAACAGACTTTGTTGAGGGAAGTATCTTATGCTTTATGTCCTGGTAACTGTAAGCTTCTACCCCAAATAAATACCCTTTATAAAAACCAACAGATTTCTGATATTTTGCATCAGCACCCGTTTGACTGACTAATATAGTTTGCTAGTATTTTGTTGAGACTTTTGTGTCTATATTCATAGAGATTCTGGTCTGTAATTTTGTTTTCTTGTGTTATTTCCATCTGGCTTTGGTTTGTGGGTAACAACCTTTGGAATGAATTAGGGAATGTTCCCTTCTCTTCAGGTTTTTGGAAGATATTCATCAAGATTGGTATTAATTCTTGGAATGTTTGGCAAAACTCTCTGTCAAACCATCTGGTCCTGGGCTTTTGTTGTTTGGGAGGTTTGCATTATTGATTTAATCTCTTTACTAGTTATTGGTTTGTTGAGATTTCTGTTCTTCTTAGGTCAGTGTAGGTAGTTTATGTGTTTCTAGGAATTTGTCCATTTCATCTAGGTTATCTAACTTGTTGGTATACAGTTCATAGTATCCTCTTATACTCCTTTTATTTTCCAGTGGGGTTGAGAGTAATGTACGGCTTTTCATTTCTGATTTTATTCATTTGTGTCCTCTCTTTTTTTCTGAGTCTAGCTAAAGTTTGTCGATTTTATTGATCTCTTCAAAGAACTAACTTATGGTTTTGTTGATTCTCTATTGTTTTTATCCTCTATTTCATTTTTTCTTTGTTCTAATCCTTTTTTTATTTCCTTCCTTCTGCTTGCTTTAGGTTTAGTTTGCTCTTCTTTTTCTATTTCTTCCAATTTTGAGATTAATACTCTGATTTGAAATCCTTATTTTTAAATGTAAGCATTTAGAGCATTGTATTTCCCTCTCATCACTGACTTTGCTGCATCCTATAAATACTGTTATGTTATATTTTCACTTTCATTCACCTCAGGACATTTCATAGTTTCCCTTGTGATTTTTTCTTTGAGTACAGTGTTTAATTTCCACATTTTATGAATTTTCAATTTCCTACTGTTATTGCTTCTGAGCTTCATTCCATTGTGGTTGTAGTAGATACATTATATGATTTAGTATCTTTCAATTTATTGCGATGTTCCATAACCTTACATATGTTCTATCCTGGAGAATGATCCATGTCCATTTGAGAATAATGTGCATTCTGCTTTACTTGGGTGAGTTGTTGTTTATATTTCTCTTAGGTCTAGTTGGTGTAGAGTATCATTCAAGTCTTTTATTTTCTTATTTATCTTCTGTTTAGATGTTTTATCCATTATTGAAAGTGATATATGAAATTCTCCCACTATTTATGTGGATTCATTTAATTTTCCCTTCATATCTGTTAGTATTAGCTTCATATATTTTGGGTTTCTGATGTTAGGTGCATATACATTTATAATTGTTAGGTCTTCTTGTTGAATTGACCCATTTATCACTATATAATGACCATCTTTGTCCCTCATTACTGTTTTTGACTTAAAGCCTATTTTATCTGATATTAGCGTAGCTACCACAACTCTCTTTTCACTATTACTTGTATGTTATGTATTTTTCCATCCTTCCTCTTTTAACTTACTTATATTTTTAAATCCATAGTGATTCTATTTTAAACAGCATATAGTTGGGTCATATTTTTTATCCCTTCTACCAGTGTCTGTCTTTTGACTGAAGGTTTTAACCAATTACATTTAAAATCACTACTGATAATACAAGAATTTCATTGATGTTTTGCTATTTAGTCCTCATAAGTCTTTTATCTGTTTTGTCTCTCAATTCTCCTGCTAATGCCTACTTTCATATTTATTTGATTTTTTTGTATTTTACTATATTAAGTCCCTTCTCATTTCTATTTGGTTATGTCTTTCATATATTTTTCTTGAGGTTACATGTGTTTGTCTTTTTATATTTGAGATATTGGATTTCTTTATATATGCTGGATATTTGGCTTCTATCAGATATATGGTTACCAAATAATTTCTCCCATTAGGTAGGCTGTCCTTTCACTTTCTTGATGAACTCCTTTGGGGTGAAAAAGGTTTTAATTTTCAGGAGGTCCCATTTATCTATTTTTTCTTTCACTGCTCATGCTTTGGGTGTGAAGTTCATGAAACCGTTTCCTATTACAAGTTCCAGTAGATGGTTCACTACATTATCTTCCAAGGTCTTTATGGTATTGGCTATTATATTTAGATCTTTGATGCATCTTGAATTGATTTTTGTATAAGGTGTGAGATGGTGTTTCTCTCTCAGTCTTTTGGATATGGATATCCAGTTCTTCAAGCACCAGTAGTTGAACAGGCCATTCTTTCCCTGTTGAGTGGGCTTGGTGGCCTTGTCGAATATAATATGACTGTAAATGTGAGGGTCTATATCAGAACCCTCAATTTGGTTCCATCGGTCTTTATGTCTATCCTTGTGCAAATACCATGCAGTTTTGACCACTGTAACTTTGTGTTATGTTTGAAAGTGAGGTAGTGTGATTCCTCCAATTTCATTTTTCTTTTTCAATATATGTTTGAGTATTCAGGGCCTCTTGCCCTTCCAAATAAGTTTCATAGGTAATTTTTCCAACTTAGCAAAAATTGCTCTGTTGATTTTTATTGGAATTGCATTAAATCTGTAGATTAGTTTGGGTAGGATAGACATCTTTATGATGTTTAGTATTCCTCTCCATGAACGGGGAATATTCTTCCAGTTATTTAAGTCTTCTTTGATTTCCTTTCACAGTGTTGTGTAGTTTTCTGTATATAAGTCCTTTATATCTTTAGTTAAATTTATTCCTAGGTATTTGATTCTTTTAGTTTCTATTGTAAATGGTATTTTTTTCTTGATTTCATCCTCAAATTGCTCATTATTAGTGTACAGAAATGCTACTGATTTTTGTGCATTGATCTTATAACCTGCAACTTTACTGAACTCACTTATAAGTTCTAGAAGCTTTGTTGTAGATTTCTCAGGGCTTTTATGTATAGGATCATGTCCTCGGTTAATAGTTTTTTACTTCTTCTTATGGATTGGATGCCTTTTATATCTTTTTGTTGCCTCAGTGCTTGAGCAAGTATTTATTAGATAATGTTAAATAGGAGCAGTGATAGAGGGCATCCTTGTCTTGTTCTCAATCTTAGAGGACAAGCCTTTAGGATTTCACCATTGTATATGATGTTAGCTATGAGTTTTTGATATATATCCTTTATCATGTTTAAAAAGTTTCCTCCTATTCCTATCTTTTGCAGAGCTTTTATCAAGAAATGATGCTGTATTTTGTTGAATGCTTTTTCTGCTTTTGTAGAGATGATCATGTGATGTTTTTCTTTCAATCTGTTTTGGCGGCGTGTTACATTGATTTTATGTTGAACCATCCTTGCATATCCATGATGAAACCCACTTGGTCATGGTGTATAATTCTTTTGATGTGTTGTTGAATATGATTAGCAAGCATTTTGTTGAGGATTATAGCATCTAGGTTCATTAGAGAAATTGGTCTGCAATTTTACTTTCTTGTGGCATCTTTTGCTTTGGTACTAGGGTAATGTTGACATCATAAAATGGGTTTGGCAATGTTCCTTCTACCTCTAATTTTTGGAATAGTTTAAACAGGATTGGTGTTAGTTCTTTCCAGAATGTTTGGTAGAATTCACCTGTGAAGCCATCTGGTCCTGGGGTTTTCTTAGTTGGTTGGTTTTTGATGATTGATTCTATCTCTTAACTTGTGATTCATCTGTTGAGTTCATCAATTTCTTCTATCATCAATGTAGGCTGCTTGTGAGTTCCTAGAAATTTGTCCATTTCCTCTAAATTTTCCTTCTTGGCATATAATTTTTCAAAATATCCTCTTATGATACTCTTTATTTCTGTGGTGTGTGGTAATATCCCCTTCCTCATTTTTTCTTTTGTGTATTTGCATCTTGTTTCTTTTTTTCTTTGTTAGTCTGGCTAGGTGTTTGTCAATTTTGGCTGTCTTGAAGAACCAGCTTTTGGTTTTGTTTTGTTTTGTTTTGTTTTTCCTAGTGCTTTCTTATTTTCTATTTCATTAAAGTTTGCTCTAATCTTTGTCAATTCTTTCTTTCTACTTCTTTTGGAGTTAGTTTGTTGTTCCTTTTCTAATTCCTCCAGGTGTACAGTAGGTCTTCACTTTTAGCTCTTTCTTCTTTTTTGATATATGCATTTATGGCTATGAATTTCCCTCTTAGTACAACTTTTTCTGCATCCCATAGGTTTTGATATGTTGTGCTGTAATTTTCATTCGTTTCAAAATAGTTAATTGTTTCTTTTGAGATTTCCTCCTCGACCCACTGTTTGTCTAAGAGTGTGTTGTTTAACTTCCATATCTTTGTGCCTAATCTGGTTCTCTGGCTCTTACTGATTTCCAATTTCTTTCCATTGTGGTCAGAGAAATTTCTTTCTATACTTTCAGTCTTTCTGAGTTCATTGAGCATTTTCCTGCAGCTTTGAATGTAGTGTATCTTTGAGAATGATCCTTGTGCCATCAAGAAGAATGTATATTCTACTTTATTTGGGTGTAGTTTTCTGTATATGTCTATTAGGTCCACATCCTCTAATGTATTATTCAAAGTCTTTGTTTTTTTTATTGATACTCTGTAGAGATATCCTGTCTAGTGGTGTTAACGGTGTATTAAAGTCCCCAAAGCATCTATTTCTCCATGTAGTTTTTTCCAGTGTTTTGCCTCACGCATTTTGAGGCAACCTGGTTAAGTGCATAAATGTTTGTGATTGTTCTTTCTTCTTAAAAGATCACCGCATTTACTAATATATAGTGTCTGTCTTTGTTTCTCACAGTAGTTTTGCATTTATAATCTCTTTTGTCCACCCTTTTTTGGTTATTGTTTGCTTGTAAGATTGTTTTCCAGTCCTTCACTTTACACCTCCTTGAGTCTCTGGTTCTAAGGTGGGTTTCTTGTAGACAGCATATAGATGGGTATGACAACATATAGTAAACTTATATATGTTCACTTTTGGAGCCATTTCTTCAAGCTCACCAATCCTTTCTTCTGTCTCCGCAAATCTGCTGCTATATAATTTCAGTGTCATTTTTATTTCATTTATTGTGCCTGTCATTCCCATAAGATCTGCTATTTTTCTATGTATGCTTTCAAATTGTTCTTTGTGCTCATCCAGTGTTTTCTTAATATCTTTAACTACCTCATTGCACTTATTTAAGCAGATTTGTTTGAACATCTGTGATTTGTCATCTCAACTCCTGTATGTCATTTGGGGGCTCATCTTGTTCTTTTAACTGGGCCATATCTTCCTGTTTCTTGATATGCATTGTAATTTTTGTTGGTGTCTTGGCATCTGGCATACTAGTTGTATTTATTCTTAGTGTAGTTTGTCTTAGTTTAAGGCTTTCTTGCACTTTCTCCTGTGCCGGTTGTGTAGTAGGAACTGAGAATGTAGTTGGCACTATAAGCTGTGCATACTCAGGCTACCCGCATTTTCCCAGTGACCAATGAAGATTCTCCCACCTTTCTCTTTTGCCAGGGGTAGGGACAGAACCACAGCTGTGTGTAATAATCCAAGTTGTACAGGCCTGGAATGTAGTTGCTCAGAGAAACTGATGAAGTTCACACCCCTTTCTCCCCTGCTTTGGGCAGGGACAGAGCTACAGGTGTGGGCAGCAGTCTATGCTGCACAGTTGCAAAATGACTGCAGTTGTCCCAGTCGTCTTCTGACTATTCAACCTGTGCCAGCCAAATATACATACAGTTTTCTGGACAGGTGGGGTCAGGTCCCGCCAGCTTCCTTCCTGCTGGAGGTAGGGCTGGGACTTAGGATAGAGCTGCAGTCTGATCTGGATGGAAAGAAGCAGTCCCTACCAACACTGTGATTTTCAATCTACCCTGCTACCCCTCATGCTGGGGGCAGAGTTAAAGTGGCAGCTACCAGCCTTTTTCTGAGTTGGACAGGTTTAAACTTTAGCTCTTCTTAGGATTCTACTTTAGCCAGCCAAATTTACTAATCAGTAGCTGATGTTGATCCCCAGCCATCTCTTCCTCCCGCATTTTTGTGGAATGGAGCTTCCATTTCCAGCTGTGGAATAGCTCCTGAAGTGGCTTGTGCCACCAGTGGAGGATGGGCACCAGCCTCTGTGGTGTGGAGGGCTCTACTCATGAATCTTTTCTGCAGATGGACAGTCTCCTCTTTCCTTTCTTTCAAAGATGTTGCAGGATGCACTTCTGGTCTCCTGGAGGCCCCAAACAGGTGCTTTAGATAACACTGCATGACTAACTGCCCTGTAGCAGGAGCTGACTCCAGGAGCTCCTTACTGTGTCATCATCTCGTTGGTTGTCTCTCATATATTTCTTTTCAATATTTACAAATACACTGAGCTGTCTTTATTATTATTCTTGTTTTATTGTTGAGGACACTGAGGTTTAAAAAGGTTAAATAACTCACAGATACTCTGCTAGTGAGTAGAGGAACCAAGATTCAGAGCAAGTCTGCATTACTCCAATCTCAAGCTCTCAACTGCTTTGCTAAACACACACACATACAAACTCCCTCCCAACCACAATATTTTGCTTTGGAATAAATTTATTTATTTTTCAATGTGTGTGTGTTGAGAATCTGAAAATTTGTACTCAAAGCTAAAATAACATTACAGTTTAATGATCTGACTTGGCAGGATAGTAAAATTGTCTTTCTCTGCCATCTTACCCTTTATCTCCATTGAACACACTCCTTTTCATTCCTTTACTTATATCTTGCAGTTTCAACAGAAAGAATAGAAGGAATGGTTTATAGGACTTGGCTTTGGCATCAGCTTTAGTTGGCCTCCATCCTGCATGTAATCAAACCACCATCACCTCCTATCAGAAATATTGGATCAGTTTTCTTACCCATTCTTTAGCCTTCTTACAGGAAGAGAGAAAGCTAATGGAAAATCCAATGAAACCATCATGATAATTTTATCTGTCTTTTATCTGTTCATCAACTATAAATTTTAATGAATTATCAGCTTGATTCTACTCAAGACACTGTGAATCATTTTCATCTTTTGCCTGCCAGCTTAATCTATTGTCTGATTGCAATGAGTAAGCTGATCAAAATCTTTCAGCCTCTTAAGCTTTAATATAAATTGCAGACAGAGTATAATGTTCTCAACAAACAGGATTTGTACTGATTATGTTTCCCAATATCATGTTAGCATATTTTCTCCTCCAAAATTCTTGTAAAGGATAAAAATATCCACCAAGAAACAGCTTAGCTTAGTGTGTTCTTGGGTAAGTGTTTTAATAGGTAGAACAAATACCACAGTTTTATTGTGAATGACACATCTTCCTTAACGTGGGTCTACTGTACTTTTACAAAGGGATTTCACTTAACTTTGAAGTGCTGTTTTCTTTTATGGGTATGTTAATGTATTCAGTCATTTCCACAACAGATATTTGTCATGTGACTTCATTGACTTATTCAATCATTCTCTCACCAGATATTTGCAAAATTTGTTGAATGATTACAATGTGTTAGGCATTCTGCTAGACATTATATATTCAGAGTTAAATAAGATGTCATGCTTGAAAATCTTTGGGGAAATAGGCTTAATAATGACACATGAAATAATTATGGATATTTAAGTGCTGTAAAAAATAAATTGAATGCTTAGCACTTATAAAAAGTAGGTGCTAAAGTTTGAGTATAATATTTTATTCAACTGTGTGTGGTGGGTTCCCAGGACTGACCGAGGTTTGATGATTTGCTAGGAACTCATAGCACTCAGCAAATAGTCATATTCACAGCTAAGATTTATTACAGCAAAAGGATACAAAGCAAATCAGCAAAGGGAAAAGGGACAGGGATGAAATCCAGAGGAAACTAAATACAAATTCCCAAGAGTCCTCTGTCACTGGATTCACAGAGGACAGACTTAATTATATCAGCAACAAGTTGTGACAACACATGTGGGGTGTTTTCTACTGTTGACACTCGTTTGAGCCTAGAGATGCAGGATTTTTATACCCTCTCCCTATCATGTACCAAAATTCCAGGCTCCTTGAAGGAAAACAGGTGTTTAGCATAACCCACATTTTTTTCTGTGCAAGCAGTTTAGGTACAGGAACCCACCCTTATCAGTTAGGAAATGGAGACAATAGTGCTAAAATCCAAATTTCCAGATGCCAGCCAAGGAGCAAATTTGTAAGGAGGCTTTTTCAAGGATAGCAGTCTCAAGCTTGCTATGTTCACTTTTTCTGCATAAGTAGTTCAACTAATTTAAGTGATTTAAGAATGTTCTTTAATAACTTATTAAACTCCTCTTAATTTCCCAGCACTGAACAAGGGGTTATGGGAACCAATAAGACACAGTCTCCAATCTGTTGATATCCTTCAGCCAGTGGCCACCAGGGACACCCCTGTAGTTCAACAGAGCTGGCCTCATTGGCTCTCTCACAGAGGCAGAAGGTAACACATTATGGGGGACCATGGCATGTATGAAAGAAGGTGTTAGGTGTGGCTTGTTGTGGGATTGGGTTTATGTTAGTTGATTTTTCTCTGGATTGGGTGCTTTCAGAAATAGGAGCATTTAAATTAAAATCAATATTTAATTTAAATTAAAATTGAGGTTGTGAATCTTAATTTTCTTATCCAGGAGGCAGGAGAGTGTGGGGCTAAAGCAATACTTGGTGAATAGTCAGTGGTTACTTATTTAGCCATGGAAGAGGGGTGGGTTTTGGTCATTTCTGTGGTTATACACCTTACCATCATCTGTGCTGAGATGTGATTATGGAATGGACTTGCTCTGTTATACTTGTAGAATGAGCTTGTGAGATGGATAGAGAATTGAAAGGACTTTGAAAACCACTTGTTAGTGGATATGAAGGTGTGCAGGGGAGAAAAGAGCCATAAATGATTCTGGAATATGAAGTGACTTGGTATCCAGGGTAAATGGCAATGCATTTACTGAGGAGTTTTCAGCATATGGATGGTGGCAGAAAAGAGAGACATGGACATGGAAAAGATCATTAGGAAGCAAAGTATGAGAGAGTTGAAGATGTGTACAAGGAATCCTAACCCATATCTCAATTTGCTTTCTATTGTTTTTCTCAGAATGCTTTTCATTGTATTTATAGTACTTAAAAATGCTCAGAATTATTTATTCATATGGACATTTTTCGTGTGAATGGCTGTGTTGTCAACAAACTTGGAAGCTCCATTAGAGCAGGTTGTTAATGTAACATATGTTTAGTACTTAACTAAGCAGTTGAAACACATAGTATGGAATCCAGAAATGTTTGTAAAATGAATGGATGCCTAAGAAAGGGTGACCAGAAGGTTAGGAGGAGAACCAAGAAGGAGGGGGCGTATTGAGGAAGCCAAGAGTTTCAAGAAGGTAGGCATGCTTACTAGTGTTGTGTGTTAGAGATATCAAGAAGGTTGAGAACTGAAAAGGGTCCATCAGTTTGGCATTTCTAGAGGTCAGTGTTTAAGTTTTGGGTGTTTGAGAATAAAGCCAGATTTTATTTTGTTAGGCATATAATAGGAGTAGAGGAAGCAAGAAACATAGATTAATAAATTTTGAAGTGTAGAAAACAAGTTGATATACTTATTTTGTCACCAAAAAGTTGATAAGACCTGTACTAGTCTCCCATTTAGAGTTTAGGCATCAGGGATTTAGTGGAAAGAAATTACTTTGCCTGAAGTTGTCATATCTAGTTAATGGCAGAGCTTGGGTTTGAACTCAGGTCTTCTGACTTCAAGGCTTAGTACATTTTCTACAACACAGCAGTTTGTTAGCTCATCACCCTATTGCTGGAACATTCAGAGTGAAGGTTATTTTATTGAATATGTAAATCTTGTGATGTAGTCTGTCATTTTGACATCAGGCCACACTACTGCCTTAAGTGAAGAACATGACTGAAATGTTCTCAGAATTTGGAACTTCCCTGTTCTTTACTCTGGCATTGGATTATCTAGAAGTCTTATTCAAGTAAGAGTGAGAGGGATTCATTATCAATCCTAATTAGAGTGAGATGCTAATGCTGAAACGATGCTTCACTTGTAGCTTTTATGAAAGTCTCAGTTATGTTATAAACATAAACATGAAAAATGTGGGGCTTAAAATAGGTTTCTTATTCTGTTATATTTCTAATAAAGAGGTTTTGCTGTTTTGAAGCTTTTCAGTATTAATGTTGAAAAACATAGATTAAAGTTATTGTTAAGCATAATGATTTCTTTATATACCACATTGGATTTTTGTCTTATATGGCTGCTTCCAAATTAAAGAAATAAACCAAGAACTATACATTTTTCTGGAGCTTCAGTCTTTTTGCCTTTTTGATGTAGATTATAATGGCTTCAGGAGTTTTTCACTGTCCTTGTAGTATCACTAACTACAACATTTCAAGTGTGACCTTGTTATGTAAATTTTCAAATCCACTGGTTTGAAGATAGGATGGAGTTTTGGGATGACTTCTTAGATTTTGAAGAAAAAACACTTTAATTATCAATTACTTGTTGCTGCTGCCAACTCTTCTTTACTGATATTATCAAATGGCAAACCCAATGCTTATTTGCAGTGGCTTAAAAATAAAGTTCTGTACTTCAGAAACATCTCCAGGATTCTCATTTCATTTATCAGCTAGGCTATTCTCTCCTAATAGAATAAATATTATTTTTCATGGGCTAAATAGCTTCATAAAATTGAAGTGAAATTGTAAAGGATTTGTATTTCTCAGGAAACCCTTTAAGCTCTTTGCTAAGCACTGTATATGGTGATTTAGTTAAGGTATTGGAGAGATTACCAAATTCATTCTTTCTTCTTTTTTCAATCCTTAATCTGTCACCCTGTATTTAAACCATTTTCTTCTTTTATTAATTTACAGAAGTATAAACATGATAAATATGTATTCATTTGTTAATTTATCTAACAAATACCTATTTACCTCACATATTTGTCAAGTATGCTTCTTGATGTTGGAATTAAAGCAGTTAAGTTCTTATTTGCAATCAATTGGCAAGAGAGAAAATTTAATAAGTAAATAAAATGATATGAAAGGTAGTAATGTCTATAAAGAAAGTCTAAAATAGAATAACAAATAGAAGGTGATAGGGGTATTATTTTGGATAGGAAGCTCTCGCTTAGGAAGTGACATTTGATTAGGGACTTGAGTGATGTGAAGGTGAGAGTCCATGATTCTTTGGTGATGGATGAATTTTCTATGCAGAGGGAACCACAGGTGCAAAGACTTTGAGGTATGATATGTTTGAAGTCAAAGAACAATTGGAGAAAAGGGAATGAGGAGACAGAGTGGAAGGAAGTGAGGTTGGGAGTTGGGGCCAGATAGCATCATACATTTTGCACCATGGCAAAGAGTTAAGAATTGTGTTCTAATAGCAATGGGTGATTATTAGAGGGCTTTGAATGGGTAGTGCATTGTCTGAATTAAATTTTGGAAGCATCAGTTTACTAGTCTGTGTAGATAATAGATTGTAGGAGAAGAAGCAGAGGGACAAGATGGGAAACTATGTTATAAGCCACATGAGAGGTGATGGCTTGAGCTAGGTACTAGTGGAGGAAATGGGAAGACAGGGTTGGATTCTGGGTGTATTTTGAAGATAGAGCTAACAGAATTCAATGATGAATTATTGGATGTCAATGTGAGAGCAAAAGAGGAGTCAAAGATGACTCTGAGGTTTTTGGCCTGAGAACGAGGTAAATGATGGTACCATTTACAGAGATTATTTTAATTGATTTATTTCATATATCTCATGCCATTTCTTCAGCTGATGATTAGCCATATCAGAATAAGTTCCATGTAGATAAATTACCCTTTCATGACTCCTTGCCTTTATACTTGTCATCTCTTCTTCCAGTGATGATTACTTTCCACATTTTTACCTGACAAATCTCTCCTTTTTTCAAAAAAGATTAAGTTAAAAACTCATTTTTATAAATGTTACCTAATTCTTATCTTTCTCTCACCCTCTCTTGACTGTACTACCAGTGAATTTACTTTTTATTAGAGCAGTTGTTTTCAACAGTTAGTACCATGTGTCTCTCTATATCTGTGAGTTTCTTGGAGGCAGGGAGTTTCTAGTCCATGTGTGGTCACCACAGCTCCTAGAGGACAATAGATAAATAGTTGTTGACTGAATCAGAGAATCAGTGGTTGAAAAACTTTTCATTAGCTGCAAAGTCAATGTGATTGTGTTTCAAATTTTGAATAAAATTTGAAAAAAATATTCATTTACTTATGTAGAGTTCATTTTAAACATTTAATGTTGATATTTTATTTTTCATTTTATTATACAATACTTCAAACACATTTAAGAATAGAGAATATGATGCTTTCCACTGTATATGCACCTCAAATTTTTATCACATCTTAACATCATGCCATACATGTGGCATACTTTTCTTTTCCTAAGAAATAAAGCATGACAGATCTCTTGAGGATCCTTTTATGCCCTCCTTAATTCCAGACTCCTTTTCCATCCTGAAACTAATCTCTATCAAAAATTTGCTTTTAATATCATCATGCATTTCTTACAGAAAGATGACATTTTTATACATCTGTAAATAAGTAGAATTCTTTTGTGGGAATTTGCAGGTAGAATTTTGGTCATGGATACATTTTGCTTTAAATGTTTATTTTAAGTGTGATATAATACTGCATTGTGTGAGAATGACTCAGTTTATCCCTTTTCAGATTGATGGACATTTAGAATATTTACAGAATTTTCACTGTTACAAGAAATGCTGCAGTGAATAGTTTCTGCATATCTCCTTGGGTAAACTAACAAGTGTTTCCCTAGGTTAGTGGTTCACAAAGGGTGGTCCCAGAACCAGCACCAGCACCATCAGCAGCACCTGTGAGCTTGTTAGAAATTCAGATTCTTAGGCCCCATCACAGACACGCTGAATAAGACATACTGAATTATATTAGGAAATGGTTTCATGAACTTTACAACCAAAGCACATGTCATTTTTCTAATAGTTCTTTCAGAAATTTTCATCTTTGATTATCAGCTGTTTTGTTAATGATGTGTCAGGGTTTGATTTTCTTAGCTTCTTGCATCTGTGTGTCACATGGTTGGGTATTGTTCAATCTATTTTAACTCATATTTATTCTGTACCATTCTCATTCTTCTCCCTTCAGCATTTGCCATGAATATTAAATGTCCTATAAGTCTCTGAGGCTCCGTTAACTTTAGTTCAGCCCTTTCCCCCCCTCTGTGTTCTTCATTGCATCATTTCACTGCTTTAACTTCCATCTCACTCTTTCCTCTATTACCTCCATTCTATTATTGATCCCACCCAGGGAACTTTTGAATTTGGGATATTTTATATCTGGCTCTAAAATTTCCTTTTCCATCTTTTTGTTGTTACTGTTTCTTTTTTGAGAATTGTCTTTTCTTTCATTCTAACAGAATTTACCTTTCATATTGAGCAGAGACTTAATAACTACTTTGTCTGATAATTCCTTCTGTGGTTCATTTAGGACTGTATCTGGTGATTGTTTTTCCCCTGGAGAGTAGGTCAGAGTTTTCTAGTTCTTTATATAAAGAACTAGAAAACTATGTTGTATAATTTGGGATGATATCCAGGTTGTTGTGCTTATTATATAGTTTGAGGCTTCTGAAAGATTGTTTTGACCAATTGGGGTCTCTTGGTATTCCACATGAATTTGAAGATCAACTTTTCCATTTCTACAAAAAAAGAAAAAGGCTGGAGAGATTTTAATAGGAATTGCATTGAATCTGTAGATCACTTTTAGGTAGTATTGGTATTGTAACAATATTAAATCTTTTATATGGACACATGATTTCTTGCCATTTCTTTAGGTTTTCTCTAATTTCTTTCAGGAGTGTTTTGTGGTTTTCAGTGTACAGAAAATTCATCTCTTTACTTAAAATTTTTCTCAGGTATTTTATTCTTTTAGTTGCTATAGTGTATGGAATTGGTATTTAATGCCCATTTCTGATTGCTTTTTCCTTGTGTGGAAAAACAAAACTGATTTTTTAGTGTTTATCTTATACTCTGCAATTTTTCTGAATATATTTATTTCCTCTAGTAGTTTTCTTGTGGATTCTTTGGGATTTTCAATATGAAGGATCATATCATCTGAGAATAGTGTTAGTTTTACTTTTTAACTTCCAGTTTGGATGAATTTTCTTTTTCTTGCCTAATTGCCCTGGCTAGAACTTCCAGTATAATTTTGACTAGGAGTGGTAAAAGTGGGCATCCTTCTCTTGTTCTTGACCTCAAGTTATCAATCTTTTACTGAAAGCTTTCATTGTGTAACTACTGACTATGATGTTAGCTGTGAGGTTTTCTATTTATCATGCTGTGGATATTACCTTTTATTCTTATTTTTCTGAGTCATTTTATTATGAAAACATGGTGGATTTCCTCAGAAGCTTTCTCTGTGTTATTCAAGTGATTGTATGGGTTTTTTGCTTCCTTCTATTAATGTAGTGTATTATGTTGACTGATTTTTTTTATGTTGAACTACCGCTGCATTCCTAGGATGAGTAACCCTTGGTCATTAGGTATAATCCTTCTATTATATGTAGTTTGATTTGATTTGGCAGTGTTTTGTTGAGGCTTTTTGCTTCTGTATTATAAGGTAAGTTTATCTGTAGTTTCATTTTCTTTTGATGTCTTTATCTGGTTTTGGTGTCAAAATAATACCAAGCCTCATAGAATGAATTAGGAAGAGTTCTCACCTCTTCAGTTTTTTTGGATGAGTTTGGGAAGGGTTGGTGTTAATTCTTGTTTGAATGTTTGGTACAATTCTCCCTAAAGCCATCCACTCTACAACCTTTCCTTGTTGGGAAGTTTTTATTATTTATTCAATCATTTTGCTTTTATAGGTCTCCCAAGATCTTTTATTTCTTCTTGAGTCAGTTCAATTTATTTTTATGTTTCTAGGAATTTGTTCATTTCCTCTAGATTATCTAGTTTGTTGGCATATGATTGTTCATAGTATTCTCTTATAACCTTTTTAATTTCTTCCAGATCTGTGGTAATGTTCCCACTTTCATTCCTTAAATAGTTATTTGCATGTTCTCTCATTTTTTTCTTTGTCAATTTTAATCACCTTTTCAAAAACCAAATTTTCATTTCATTGATCCTCTCAATTGTTTTTCTATTTTTATCTCACTTATCTCCACTTTAATCTTTGTATTTTCTTTCTTCTACTAGTGTTAGGCTTGGTTTGCTCTTCTTTCCTCAAGGTAAGAAGTTAGGTTATTGATTTGAGATCTTTCTTTTTTAAAGTAGGAATTTATAGCTATAAGTTTGACAATGAGCAGTGTCTTGTTCTTTCATATAGTTTTTTGCATGGTTTATTTTCCTTTTCATTTGTCTCTAAGAATTTTCTGATTTCCCAAGTGGATTTCAGAAAATTATCCTTTTTGTTATTTAAGAATGGGTTGTGTATTTTCCACTTATTTGTAGAATTCCAATTTTCCTTCTTTTATTGATTTTTATATCATTCCATCACAATGGTAGGAGAGAAAATTGTGTGATTTCAATCTTTAAAAATTTATTGTCTTGTGGCCTAACATATGGTATAGCCTGGAGAATGGCCCATGGGCACTTTAGAAGAATGCATATTCTACAGTTGCTGAGTGGTCTTCTGTATGTGTCTCTTAGGTGTAGTTTGTTTATACTATTGTTCAAATCCTCAGTTTCCTTGCTAATATTCTGTGTTGATCGATCCTTTATTGAAAGTGGCATTTGAAGTCTCCAATTATTGTTGTATAACTGTCTATTTCTTCTTTCAGTTTTGCCAATGTTGTTTCATATATTTTGTGGCTCTCTGCCTAGATATTGATGATTGTTATAAATTCTTGGTGGATTCACCTTTTTATTAATTTGTATACTCCCTTTTCTTTTATTGTAGGTTTTGCCTTCAAGGTTATTTTTTCTGATTTTAGTATAGCCACCCCAGCTCTCCTCTAGTTACATTGTATGCAATATTTTTATTCATCTTGAAATGTTCAATCTGTTTGTTTCTTTGGATCTAAACTGAGTCACTTCAAAAAGTAACATAGATGTTCCAAGTTGTTTTTTTTTTTTAATCTGTTCTGTCAATATGTGTATTTCCATTGGTGAGTTTAATTTATTTTTGAAGCAATTATTGAAAAGGCAGGATTTATTTAGCCATTTTTCATTCATTTCTTGTATATCTTATAATTTTTACCCCTCATTTCCTCCATTGCTGCCTTCTTTGGATATAGTTGATCTTTTGCAGTGAAACAATTTGATCCCATTCTTCTTTTTCTGCAAAATTTTTAAGATATTTTCTTTGTGGGGTTATGTTTGGAATTTATTTTTAACATCACAAATCAATAACAGCCACCTTTGAATTGACATGAAGTTACCTTCAATTTCAGCACTAATAATAAGAAACTAAAAGTTAATAATTGCTAGATAAAATACATATGAGCAAAATTTAATTCAGAAATGAATTTCATTTTAAGACATATAACTGAAAATACCTTTAAAGCTAATTGATGATGAAAATATATGCACATTTAAAGGCAATGACTAAATTTTGTCAAGATGACAGAAGTTATTCCCTTCCAGAACAAAAACTTTCCATAGGGGCAAAAATCAATAATCAGATGCAGAATGAAGATAAAAAGGGACAGGTGTAAGAGAGGTAGTGAGAATGAAAGCCCATATTTAAGATTGGGAGATGCACAGAATGAGGAAATACTGAGAAGAAGCTGCCATATTTTTGAGCATTTTACAGAAAAAAACAGAGGAGAGACAACTCTGTGGGGTTGGGAAAGCTCTTCTGAATCATACTACTGCCTACATATTCAAGGATAAAAGTTATATAAAATGACCAGTATAGAAAATACTTATGTTAATTGACATGCAAAGATAATATAGGGCAGAAAAGCAGTAAGTGCAGAGTAACAGCACTACAAAGAAATGAAAGCTCTTCCTCTCAATGTACTTTGTGATGTACTTTTTCAAAAACAAGGTATAAGGCATTAAGAATATAAAGAAAGATATGAAAAGATTTCAGATAAGAAATACTAAAAATATGAAGGGACAGAAATCAGGAAAAAATATTGAAAAATATGGAAAAAACCAATCTATAAAGTAATGTAAGCTAGAAGAAACACAGTGAATGATAATGCCTTTTAAGAAACAGAAATTGAAAAAAGAAAGAAAAAATTTCAAGAGAATTTACCAAAGATTGTAAAAGATTTCAGAAAAAGTCTCAAAAGTTAATGATAGATGTAGAAAGGCCAATATGTGAATAACTGAAGTGGCTGAAAGATAAAAACCAAAGCAGAGATGGGAAACAAAAATATCATCACATTTTTCTGGAAATAGAAGGAATGCTTTGAAGCTGCATATTAAATGTGCACTCTGAGCACTGACTGAGAATGACTGATGGCAATATATATTCTAGTAAAATTGATGGGCTTTAAAGAAAAAGAAAAATCTGTGCATTTAGAAAAAAGCAAGTGGCATAATAGAAAGAATCTTAGAATCTCATCAAGGTTTTTGAAAGCAATGAATTATTTCAGAGGAAAATGGGGTAATATATTAGTGGAAAAAATCATTATACCCAATGAAATTGTCTTGCGAGTGTAAAAGGCATGGAAGTCCAAGTTTTACAATTAGAGCATGGATAGTATCATTCCCATGTTCCCTTCCAGATGAGTGAGCAGAGATCAATAAAGGAAGTGTTTAGAAAGACATTGGCCTGAGGACAGAGGCTAAATATTAAATTTACAATTATTTGTTCAACTATGACTAAATGAGGGTTCTATGAGGGAGGGAGTCCCCTTGGTGGAAGCCATTACAGAGACAGAAAGTTTTTGAAGTTCTAACTTTGTTTACAGTGCTTATCTGTATATGTGTGTATTTTATTGATAAATATTGAGAAAAACAACTTGTAGGAGATAAATATTGTTTAGTATAATAACATCTAACATTAAAAGTAAAGCCTGTTTCTAAAATTCACTTTAAATCTTTCAAACTAAAAGCCAGCCTTTCACTAAGCTGGCTGATTAGAGAATGGGTAAAAGGGTTTGAGTACTGAGGCATCTCCATTTCTTTGGTAATATGCCTTATTTCAGTCACCAAACACCAGCTCCTCTGAGGCTCAGGCAGAGACTTTCAGGTCATGCATGGTCTTTGTGGCTGTCAATACTAGGATCTGGAAGAGAAACACAAGTTCTGGCATCTGGGGAGGCACAGAGATGAATGGAAGAGGAAGCTGTAAATGGTGACCTTACAGGCACCTGCAGCCCTCTTCTCCAAATTAAGAAGCCATTGGATGGATAGCCGAGCAACATAAGAACTTGTATGGAAAGGGTTTCTGTTCCCTGGGGAACAAGTTCTCAGGACCTCCTTCACTTCCTGTGCCTATTTTTATCAGATAGTTCTTATTTCTACTTACATATTCACATAAAATAGGAGGTACCCTAGCATTCCCCTCAGTTTTGCTGAATTTCCTGAAGTGCCAAAAAGAAAGCTAGAAAAGCAGTGGATTCCATAGGCATTTGTTTCCCTTCCCCTCATCTTTTGACCGGCTCCATATTTTTCTTCTTTCTTTTAATTTATTTTTACATCTCAAATCTCTTCTCTTGAACCTAGTACAGGATAATTTCTGGAACCAGATTTGTTCTGGAAGAGTGTTGACAGTTGGGGGAGGGAGGGAAGAAAACATTTATGCATGCCCAAGTGACCCAATACAGGAAAACACCTCTGTGGCCTGAGGAAAGTTCACAGGGAGGGGCATGAATAGTTTGGAGGACAGGACAGACATTTCTCACTGGAGCTGTGGTTTGTGAGAGGAGGAGGGACCCCTCAGCCCTGAGGTCCAGAGACTCTGTAGTGTGTCTGGTTCATTCCAGGAGTCCAGGCCAGCAGGAGTGTGAGAGCCAGTGTGTGCAACTACCTGGTCAGTAGCCCCTTCACCCAAGTCACCCAGAACACCTCTAGGCCTTGGGAAGTATTGTGTGGCAGCTAGAGAGAAATCTCTCTCAAAAGGGAGGAAATTCAGGATTTATTCCTAATCATGGGATTTTGGATTAGGTTGAAGAGTGGAAGCTAGAAGTGTTTTCAAGCATATGCATCCTACTGCACCTCTCCAGGGCACACACACACTACTTCCCCTGCCCCCCACATTCAGAAGCACACCTCACAGACTTGCACTTAGACACTCCCCAGTCCCTGTGCATAGAATCCATGCCACCTTAAGGGAACACTGATGCTTATAAGAACTGTACTTGTTTACCTGGAAAATCACTTTAACCATACCCCAATCCTTGTTTCTTCCAGGAGTTGGAAACAGAATGACTCTCCAGACAAGGCCAGCAAGAATGCTCTGATTTTTTTGTGCAGATTTTTTCCTCAACAAGTGAGTGATTCCAGAATATATGCTGTTTTTGTTTGCTCTTAGAGTCATTCAAAATTACAGAAATGAAAACACTCTGAGGATCAGGTCATGATGTGTAGTGTTTATTCAGGTACTTTGTTGTCTTCATGACTTGAGAAAACACATGGGAACCAGTGGTTGAATCAAAGCCCCAGTAAGCAAGTGTGGGGACATCTGTGGAAGGCACATGCTTTCCTTGGACATACATCTCTCAAGTCCATTTTGCTTCGTGAATACAAAATTTTTAATCAAAGGAAAAAAATTTCTCCCAAGGAAAATACCCCTACTATGTAGTTTATAATCTGCTGCAGCATTTTGTGGATGCCCTTTTGAATCAGTGGTCAGTTTGAAGATGACCCCACTTGACTCTTTCCTCTCCTAGGAAATTGTATATATCAAATATAATGTACAAGATTATATATCCTTATCTGAAGTCAATGGAAAGAGAAAGAAACAAAAAAGGCAACATTTATATCTTAGACAAAGTATAGCAGCCCCACTGTAGCATTAGATAGGGCCACCTAATCTTCTCAGTCATTATGAAGATCCACCATCATTTGCACCTTGACCCTGCCAGTTGACCATGAAAGTTGTCCTGTGTAGATCAAAATATCACCTAGGAAATGCACAAACTCACACACACATTCATAATCACACCACATGTGGATACCCCAAACCCCAAGCAAATAATCCCATACCACTTAGAAGGAACAGAGACCCAAGGACTGTAGAACTTGGTCATAGCTCTTAACCTGGAAAATCAGTTTCTTTAACCACAATCCAAATCCTTATTCCCACCAGGAAGCAGGGACCAGGATGGCTTTCCAGGCTAAAGCCAACAGAATGCCCTGAATTTGAAATCATCTATATTTTTCCCTTAAAACTGAGTGGTTCTATAACCTGTACTGGTTTTGCTTGTTCTTGAGGCCACCTGCAGATACATAAAAGAAAACACTATGATAGTTGGTGGTGTGTAGTATTTGCTCAGATCTTGGAGATTTCAGAAAACCAGGTGGGACATAGCAGTAAAGTAAAAAACCACATAAGTGTAGAGGGTACCTACATGAGCTTTACTGTCCATTTGGTGTCAATTACAAAAGTCAATCCAAGGTGGAAAAATAGTTTCTGAGGAAAAGGCTCCCTACTGTACAGTTTGTAAGCTGTGGCTGCCTCTTGTATCAGGTGTCTGTTATTAGGAGTCCTCTCTCCAAACTTTCTCCTCCCAAAAGATGGTAGCTAACATCTGTAGTGTACATGGTCAGGTTTTCATATCTGTACTTAATTGAAAAAGAATGAATCCAGGAAAGGGACATATCTATATTAGACAAAAACAGGTGATTTTACCTTGGTATTAGATATGGCCTCCTCATCTACCCTGACACATAGAAGCTCCTCTCACATCCCTTCCAAGGGAGGTAGGAGGCAGAGAAACTGTCAGTAAATTGGGGGTGCAGCTCACACACTACTCAGGGGAATTTACTTTACTTGGACAAGGATGGAGATAGAGTGTATGGAAGTTGTTGGTTAATAAGCATGAACTGAGATGCTACTGAATCTTCCTTCATGGAAGAAAGAGACCAAGGAGAGTAGCAGAAAAGAAATAAGAAGTAGACTTCTTGGTTTTGTAGTTAAAAACAATTCACATTAATGTAAAATAGTCAGCAAATGGTACTGTGGTGCTGTGCTACACTAAGATTCAATGGCATTCAATCTCTTCCTGCCCATTTTGAAGCCCATCTAAATTGCCAGTATCTTTTCGATGTCATCCAAGACCATTTCTGCTGACATTGCATTTTCCTTTTATGTTATATAAGAGTTTTAAAAATTATTGAGGTAACATTTAAATAACTTAAAATTTGTCATTTCAACCATTTTTATGTGTACAATTCAGTGGGATTGATCACATTTACCATATTGTGTTACCATCACTACCATCCATTACTATAACTTTTTTATCACCCATACATAAACTCCTTATATAGCACTCCATTCCCCCTGACCCAGTAACTTCAAATCTGCTTAGAAGTCTTTCTGAATTTGCTTATTCTAGAAATATAAGTGGAATTGTACAATATTTGTCCTTTTGAGTCAATCTTATTTCACTTAGCATAATGTTTTCAAGGTTCATTCATGTAGTAGCATGTATCAGAACTCCATTACTTTTTATGGCTGCATAATATTCTATTATATGTATAGAACACTCTTGGGCTGTTTCAACTGTTTGGCTATTGTGAATACTGCTTCTAGGGACATTGGTGTACAAGTAATTGTTTAGGTCTCTATTTTCAATTTTAATATACCTATTAGTGGGTCTGTAGTTCATATGGTAATTCTTTAAGTTTTTAAGGAACTTCTATGCTGTTTCCACTGTGCCTATAAAGTCTTCATTCCCACCAGCAATGTATGAGTGTCCCTGTTTATTCACATCTTAACACTTGTTATTTTCCTTTTATCTTTTTATATTGACTGTCTTGGTGTAACTCATCTTCATTTGAATTTCCCTAATGAATAATGACTGAATATCTTTTCATGTGCTTATTGGTAATTGATAAATCCTCTGGAGAATTATCTATTCAAACCCTTTGCCCACTTTTAATTGGGTTGTTTTTCTTTTTGTTGTTGAGTTGTAGGTGTTCTTTATACATACTGGCTATTAAACCCTTACTTGAAATATGATTTGCAACTATTTCTGTAGATTCTTTTCACTTTCTTGATAATGTCATTTGATTTACAAAACTTTTGGCTTTTGATGAAGTTCACTTCAATTTTTTGAGTTTGTTGCACTTGCATTCCTGTACCTCAGTTATTCCACCAGAGGAGTAAGATAGTAAATCAACCATGACATATGTCTATGAATGAGTTAATATGTAAAATGTGCAGTGTAAATGTTCAGGAAGGTTAATTAAAGGTGCAATGTCTTGCCTGAGATCTCACCACTTAATAAGACTCAGAGCTGGATTCACGTTTGGTAGGGGAATCTCCAAGGTCAGTGCCCTATTCATGAAACACAACTACTTTGCCAATAAACGGCCACTTTATTTTAATCCTTTCCCAGTTTTGAATGAATCAAAGGTGTCAAAAAATCTTGTTGGTGATTGCCTGAGTGTGGAAGATTGTTCTGAATGAACCAGTTGCCTGACTGTTCAACTGATAATTTGTTCCCCAGAACCTATGAAATCATATCATCTTGTATTATTTTTTATCTTAAATTTAAGTGTCTTTCAGAAATGACATAGAGGGTTGTGAGCCAGTGCCCATATGGGCAAAATCTATGATAAGGTGGAAGGGTGTAGTTGTGCAGTGGATGGACATGACAGTGGTGCAGTGATGCTATTGGGATGAGTGGTGCTGGTTTGTGGGGGGGTAGTGTAGGGAGCTAAGTTGCACTGTCCATGGAACTGTGGGGAGGGTCGGAGAGGGAGCAGGTGAACTCAGGATTTACAGGTATGTCACTGAAACTACAATGTTGGGAATGTTCTTTTGGTAAATATGGCAGGGGGAGGGTTACTGGTTTAGGGTGTTGGATGAGTGGGCATGTGGGACAGGGCACACCTGGAGCAGGCTTCTAGGGAGTATGTGAGTGTTCATCCTGTCATAGTGTGTTGTATCAGTGGGTAGAGACCCACACAATGAATGGGAAGGTATTGGACTCCCATCCTGGGGAGTCTTTCTATGTTCTTAAATAGAAGAGTGGAAGTCTCTCGAGACAAAAGGCAGTGCCTAATAGGGGAGGACAGGCCACTATGTCAGGCCCTCAATGTAGTTGTAAGTAATTATGAATCTTGTTCTTCATGGTGGTCGCCATACGTCCTTAGGGGAAGGGGAAGGAAGAATAGAATAGATGGTACATGGGGCATTTTGGGGTCATTGGAATTGTTCTACATAATCTTGCAATGAAGGATACAGACCATGTTAAGTTTCATCAAAATTTATAAAAGTGTATGGTCCAAATTGTATACCATAATGTAAATCATTGAACATGGTTAGCAGCAATTCTTCAATATTTGCACATCAATTATAACAAATGTTCCATCCACATGTAAAATGTTATTAATAGCAGAAACAGGAAAAGGGGGAGCTTTTGGGCACATAGGAATCCCCTGTATTCTCTACATGACTTTTCTATAACCTAAAGCTTCTTTGAAGATAAAATGAAAAAAATAAGATAGTGGGGTAATAAATGGAAGAAAATGTCACTGTACATACAAGACAAAAATTTCACAGTGATGAAAGACGTAATGCAAATTTTTAACAATTATTTTAATGTTTTTGTATTTCAAAATTTTTTAATTTTTATTTTATCTCATTTTCTTATTAATTTTATTTAGTTATTTTGTTGGCTTCATTTTTGAAGAAGTTTTGGATCACAGAAGGGTTACAACTGTGGCAGGGGAGGATCATTGGTGCAGGGTATCAGTGACTGGGGATACTTGGGATTAAGTTCACCTGGGGCATACCTATATGGCATATGTTCATGGAGCATTATCACATTGGGTGGAGTTCTGCACAATACCTGAAAGAATATCGAATTCTTATCATGATGTGTTCTGCCACATTCTCTAATGGGACAGCAAGAATCCCCCAAGTACAGGGCCAGTGAATAATGAAGGAGGATGGACCATTCATGGGCCCTTGATATTGATGAGTGTACTTATGGACCTTTTCTTTTGAAATTGAAACTTAGCTTAGTATTATAGGCTGCCTCAGAGATACCTCCTGAGAGCCTCCTTGTTGCTCTGATGTGGCCTCTTTCTAAGCCAAACTCAGCATATAAATGCATTACCTTCCCCGCAGCATGGGACATAACTCCAGGGTATGAAGCTCCCTGGCACCGAAGATTACTACCAAGCACCAGCTAGCAATTCAACTGGGAAAAGAACTTGACCAAAAGGCGGAAAGGGTAAAGACAAATGAGTTTATACGGTTTAGAGACTTCAAAGTGAGTCGGGAGTTCATTCCAGAAGTTACACTTATGCACATCTCAGCAGGATCTCTTTGACTGCCATAGTAAATATTGCCTCAAAGCAGAGCTCCTGAGGGCTCTGGAGACACCCAGATACTATAGGCAGGGCTGACAGCTCAGGAGTTTGGTGCCCTGCTACTGTGCCCTACTTTGGAATTTATGCTCCCCAGTGTGACAGAATTGATCTCAGTTGTGGTTTCCCTACACGTGGTTCTTCTGTCAATTCTATTTGAACCTATACTTAGTACTAGAGTTGATAGGTTTATGTCCAAGAGACTTAAACTTTTGGGCTTTCCATGTGCCTGTTGGGCCCTAAATCTCAACAGAGTTGCAACACCTACTCTCCAGTTCATTGGACTCACCAAGGACAACTAACAAGGAAATGATGATGGACAATGATCATCCCAAGGAACAGAGAGTATCTACAACTACAAGCAATATAGTCTCATCCATCTGCCCCATGTGATGTAAGCCCCCTCTCAATTAGAGACAGAGTGGGCATCACCATCCCAGAATCCTCAGGATTAGGGCATGAATGATGGACTAGAGTAGACTTACTGTTATTCTACTATAAACTTATTGTAATTCTAGTAATGGAAAAGTTTTATCTTTTATGGGGTGTTGGTGGCCACAGAGGTTCTGAGGGGAAGGGGAAGGAAAAATATGTATGATATGGGGGCATATTCAGGACATTGGTATTGTCCTTTGTGATGTTGCAATGCCAGATACAGGCCATATATATCTTGTACAGGAGAGAATTTAAATTATATAAACTATAATCCACACTTAGTGGCTGTGCTCAATTGTAAAAAATGTATCACATTAATGAGAGATGTTGTTAATGTGGGAAAGTGTGGGAGGGGGAGGGTGTGAGGCAAATGGGAATCCCCTATATTCTTTATGAGACATTTATGTAATCTAAATTTTCTTAAAATAAGTTAAAAAATAAAAAAATATTCAAGTGTCACAAAGTGATAAATTGTCAAGTCATGGAAATACCATAGCTTAACTTTTCAAAAGAGCTTTGGATGAAGCATCAGAACTGAGTAAGGTTTCCAATGGTGCCAACACCTAAAATGGAAAATGGTACCTCATATTGTTTGGGTGGGGAGAGAGAGGTTGGAGGTTTGAAAGATGTTTTCAAATTTATATTTTATTGGCTTAATTCTGAAAAGCAGGTTATAGGGTGCTTGAAAGTGGGAGTTAAATATTTATTAATGGGTAATTATCAAAAGGCCCTTGAATTAACTGGAAAAAATGCCAAAGAAAAAGAGTAATACAATAACTATTGATCAAAGTTCTAATCCTCTTGACTTAAACTTGAAGAAGCAAAAAAGAAAAGGCAGAGAAAAATTCCACAAAAGCAAGAATATTCACAATACATTTGTGGTAACTGAATTGGGGAAAGAAAATAAAATTAGACCTGTCCTAAAACAAAAAAATGAAAATAGAAAAGTACAAGTGCATTACAGGTAGTGACAATGAAGACCCATATTTAAGAGTGGTAGAAGTACAGAACCAGGAAATACCCAGAGTAAGCTGCCATATTTTTGACCATTTTACAGAAACAATAGGAGAGACAGCTCTGTGAGGTTGGGAAAGCTATTCTGAATCATAATACTACCTGCAAATTCAAGGGAAAAAATCATATAAAATGACAATAGAAAAAATACTCATGTCAATTGATATACAAAGGTAACATAGGGCAAAACGTGGGCTGAAATTGGATGTATTGGTGTGATTTCAGGTGTTTACTATATAGATAGAAGGTTAAGTATAAAGAAAGTAAAAGAACCAGAAGGCTGCATGGCGCTGTATTCTGAGATGGCCTGAGTCTTCTCCCATCCCCAATGTCCTGTTGCAGCTTCAGAGCCCTGTTTTCTTTTCCCAGTCTAGATCCTCAGCAGTGACTTGATAACTTAGCTGAGAGGTGTTGGCAGCATCAGACAGTCCCCTCCCCTGTGTGGCAATAGAGGAATATTCAGCTTATGGGGTATAGAACAGTCAGATTTTGATGATCAACTCCTTGAATTCCTTTCATCCCTGAGGTTTCATTGGAAGACTTTTCTTTCTGAATTTTGCTCTGGGGGCTGTGGAGATAGACTGATGGCCATGAACACTCACTTTCATTGTTGACTTCTGGAAGAGCTGGGAGAGGTAAGGGGTTGCCCCTCTGCAGGTGTGAGATACCTTTAGTGGAGCTTTCTTAGCTTGTGATAGCATTTTGTTTGGTGCACAAGCTCAGAGGAGAGGTGTGAGAGTTCTAGATGGAGCTGCTTTCAGGGTTCTTGGAATGGAGGTTTCTCTGGAGATTCCCAGGCCTGAGGAGGAAGGAAGAGAGGCCTCTACTGACGCCCTGGGACCTAAATGAGGTGTCAGAGACCACCTCAATCTGCATATTAAAGTGATGATAAGGAAAGATAATCTTGATTGCATTAGAAGAATTAGGAGAATACATTTAGAGAGTATTCCTAAGCATACTCTCTCTCATATACAAAAGTCACATGTATATTTCCTACTTTCCACTGGGGAGAGCCTCAACAATGCACTTTAGAATTGGCACAAAAGTTTATTTCCCAACTATACCCCATATCCCACAGGGAATGGAGTTTAGAGTTCTCTGCTATCTAAATATGCCTTTTTGGGTCCTTAGACTAAGAGGCTCACATTGTCTTCTATGTGTAGACTCCATTAAAGGAAGATCCTGGCTGCTTACTGGGCTCTTTTGGAGGTACTTGATGTGTTACAGCCAATCAGTCTGCACATGCAGATTCCCATAATGCCATGGATGAGAGATAAGTTCCAGCAGAAGCTCAGCATGAACACTGACTCCTCACTGGGAAATGGACAGGGCCAAACTAGACAAACAGGGCCTTTAGAAGTTATAGGAGGTTGTGGCTTCCCCCATTCTCAGCCCCTTGCCCATGGCTTGTGATATGCTGTAGATGGCACCTCACAACCCTGTCCTCTAGTCAAGTGACAAGCCCCTTGGGACCAACTGTCTATCATGGAAAGGGATTCATTATATTACATTGATTTCCTAAGACTGAGTGAGTGATGGGCAGTAGGGACCTCACCCATCATTCCCATGCCCGCATCCAACCTGTTTCCTTGGTTCTACTCCCCGACTCAGATCAGGTCTCTAATATAGTCCCTTTTTCCTCAGAAAAGCCAAGAATTCGATGTTCTTGTTTTTGGTACTTATTTGCTTTGGCAGTGAAAGCCTTGTGCCCACCCATTTAGAATGAAAGAAAAGAGCAAGAGCTTAGTTTAATTTTCTTAATTTTCATTGTCCCATAAATTGATTTAGATCAAGGGTTTTAGGCCCAGATGTGAAGAATCTGCTCACAGTTGCCCATGGAAGTGGGACAGAACCAGACTAGAAGCCCAGCTCTTGCCCAGTCCTCATCTGCCATGTCACTCTCTCTCATTCTTAAATTCAGCCAACCTTTATGGAAGATTCTGGGACCAGTCACTTGTACAGAGCTGGTGAGGTCAAGGGCATAAAGCAGCCTTGTATGATGCAGCTATTGTCTTTTGTTAAAGAGAGATGCCACAATGAGTTGTGTTCTTGTGTCTAACTCTATTTATGCCTTCCTCTTTGTTGATATCAAGTTAACAAATGAAAATTCTTAAAAAGCTCTATTCAGATTGTTAAAAATTAAATATGTCCTTATATATGTGAAGGAATATTTCTGAAGCCCAAATTAGGCTAAGCAGCATAGAAAGGTCATATAGAAATCTGGACATAGAAGGGAATGGGAAAGGGGAAGATTTTCCTGAGCCCTTTATTATATCCAGCCCTCATGGCCTTCTCTTTTCAAGAACTCTGAGGGAGGGGCTAGGTGTGGCAAATTAAAACTATCTTCTAGGCTGGGCAATTAAGAATCAGTTTATCCTGTAGTTCCCCAATATAAATCTTTTAACAGCCTTAAAATTGGTTAATAATCCTATTACCAAATTCAATAAGTAAAGGAAAAGTCCTTGAATGCTATGGAAAGAACTTTTCTAAATCATAATTTAAACAAAGTAAACAATTGTAATATATTGCAGAACCTAACAGTCAGTATGCTTTTAATATTATTCACAATTTTAGAATTTTATTAAAGAAAAGAGGTTTTAAGCCTCCTGTAAAGGAAGGAAAAAGAACATTCCTTGCATAAAGTATAATGGTTTCAATTTTATTTAGCTTACGTGTAACCTCCTTTTTTTAAATAATACTAATTAAATAAGTTAACATTATATTTATTAAGTCTTTAAGATGATGAAAGTTGTAAGTTCATGTTTAGTGAAATGTAGATCTGCCCGCTCATCAATGAATCAAATAAACTTCATTGGCTCTAATTGTAATTTAATAAACTTATTTCAAGATGAAATATCCATTCTATGTGATTATGGTTAATTATAAGGTGTTCTTAAAAGCATTTTCTAGACTGAAGAATTTAAATGGCTAATTCCTGGAAGCCATTATTAATTAGAAATTTAAATTGATGTTAATAACAAAAAGTAACTCCATAGCACAGAAACCTGTCAGAGACCACCTCAATCTGCATATTAAAGTGATGATAAGGAAAGCTAATCTTGATTGCATCAGAAAACTTCAGTTTTCATAAAATAATGGAGAAATTAGTTTCTCCTCTTTGGCTAAAGTAAAATTCCTGTTAACTTACATAATCATGGCAAAAGTAATGTCATTTAGTATGTTATATGCTGCATTGGAAGTGTTTAGAAAGTATATCAAGATTGACAATACTGAAGTCTATCCTTTTTAAACTCTCTTGTGCATTCACACCTAGCCAAAATGCCCTGCATGTAGCCTCTCCATTTGAGTTTTTTGCTAAGTTGGTCACTGACCTCTAAAAAATAAAGGTATCTACCACATCTCTGGTTATGTTCCTGAAGTGGATGGAAAGTATGTTGTAGTTTCAGACTCCTGCAGTAGTCGGCGAGGGCTTGATATGACCAGATGTACAATGGACATTGCCTCCAGACTGACTCTGTTTCATAGTGCCAAAGGGTGCTATGCACCAGTTGGATGAAACACTGGAGCCTTACCTTCCTAGTCTCTCTCTAGGATCAGTTGTGCTGCAGCATGCTGGCTGTGTAAAGGACATAGCAAGTGGAACAATAATTACCAGAGTACTGTGAGTAGATCATAAACGCAATTGGCATTATAGCCTGCTCCCATGGAGAGACAACATGTATGATATTGCAAACCTGGAGCTTAGATCTATTAACTACAGCTCAAAGAGAAACTTATGCATTGATTAATGCATTGATTAGTGTTAAATACTGTACCTATATAGCTGATGAATATGACAATATCTCTTCTATTCTAGATCATATGCAGAAGGGTATTGAACATGATAAAAATCTTGGTAAACATTTCATTTTATAAGATGGCTATAAGATAAAGGAATGGATCTCATAAGTACTGTCTTTATGTTGTTTGCCATATGCTTGTCTTGCTGCCCATACTGTCTTTGTGAATTTATGTAGGGAAGTTCCTCTCTTCATACCTCTCCTAACTGTCTTAAGCATAACCACTGCTGTGGGACCTGGGGTTGGTTGTTTATATCCAAATCCAGTAGGTCTACTACAATCTCTCCCTAGAGTTAACCAGCAATATAAAAGAAGTCCAGGAAGAATGCTGTTTCCCATCAATGTTGGGAGGAAGCAGCCTCTAAAGTCAAGTGGCCTTCTCACTCATGTGGTTCAGTATGTCATGACTGGCCCCCATTTTGGGTATGTTTACCACAATCCTCTTTATCCTTTTAGTGGGACCATGTATTTTCAAAATTCTAGTGAAGTTTATAACTTACAAATCAATGTCTTATTAATTGTGTGATGATTTCATCCAGTTACAACTTGGATCCATCTTCCCTCGAACAGAATAGCATAGACAGAGAGCTCCATGCCCTGTCAGATAGGGAATACTGCCCTAACCAGCAGGAAGTAAATACAGAAGAATGACCATCATCCCTCAGCACCCTCTTAAGAATAAGGGAATGAACTCTCTGGGGGGGGTGTGAGGCAGTTTAGTAGAGGAAAATGAGGAGAAGATGAGCCACAGCATGGTCAACAGAGAGTGTGGCCATGAGACCACTCAGAGTCCTTGATCTTGACTTGAGGTTCCAGTTGGGACTTTCTTGGCTTGACAGGAGGCCCTGGATTTTCCAAACAGGCCTCAACATTGACCCCCAACATTGGTGAGGTAACTAATAACAGCTTGGGTCCCTCCTCTTAGCATTAGTAAAGGGAGGAACAATTAATATCTTAAAAGGTGACCACATAAGCCAGAACTCGCTTTCTCTGCCTAGATCAGTCAACACCAAATTTTGGTGGTTATTTCCATCCTTCTCTCCATTTCTCAGCAAGCTCTGTTCTTTCCTCCATTTCTCAATAAATTCTTTTTCCTGGCCTAAATAAAAATGATAAAAAGAGAGATGCCATAAGCAGGTGTTATAGATGCAGCTGTGAACAGGGTCCAGTGACTTCCACAAATGACAGTCCACTAGGTGAGCAGCAGAATGTCCTCAGGGTAGAGGAAGCCTGGGTGTGCATTTCTGAAATCCCAGAGTGCTACCCCATTAGTGGAAGACCAACGTTTTTATGGTTTCAATCCATACAGTTCTTACCAATGTACATATTTTCAAGATGCTCAGTAAAAGAATTATAGTATAATGTGGCTGGCAGGATTTTTATGTGTACGTAAAACTTTAAAATATCAGTAAAGAAAATAAATCAATTCTTCTTGCTAGAGGTTATTTCTAAAATAAAGTGTTGAAATATAGTATGGGCAACAGTTACTGAAAAGTCTTTGGATCATGTTATATACACAAGTTACTTAGGGGGATCTTGTATATGCCTGATAATAGGAAAGCCAATTGTTGGCAAAATTGTAGGTCCAATTAAAATGACTCTGAACCTGTGTGATAGGGAATCTAAAACAATGGAAATAAAATTAAAAAACACATCTAAAAATAAATGTCACCACTAAAACCAAATTCTTAAAAACTAAATAAAAAGAAAATAACTCTGAAATCAAATGCTTCACGTTTACCATATGAGAGGCCCCGGGTTCGCTTCCCAGGGCCTCCTTGTGAGGGCAGGCCGGCTCACGTGGCGCCGTGGGCTGATGCGGCGGGGCCTGGCAGCAAGGGGGAGATAAGCAGACTCAGAGAAGACACGCAGTGAATGGACACGGCAGCACAAGCGGCAAGAGGGGGATAAAAAAAAAAAAATCAATGGAAATGCAGCACTAAAATACAATAAGAAACTAAAATTTAGTAATCATAATAAAATACTCAAATATAAATAAGCTTAAATTCAGAAATAAAATGCATTTGAAGACATATTATTGAAAACATCTTTAAAGATAAATGATTCTGAAAATATATATGCATTTAAAGGTAATATCTAGATGTTGACAAAATCTAGACAAGTTGGGAGTTGTTTCCATCCAAAACAAGAGTTTAAATAAGGGACAATAATAATCAGATGGAGAAACAAAATAGAGAAGAATAGGTACAATGGAGATAATGAGCATGAAGACCCATATTTAAGAGTTGATGAAATTTGGAAACAGGAAATATAGAAGCAAGCTGCCATAATTTTTAGTATCCATTTGCCCAGTGGGATCTAAGTCCCCCCTCAATTAGAAACAGAGGGGGCATAACCATCCCCAAATCCTCAATATTCACAAATGAACAATGCGCTAAAGAAGACTTATTATTATTCTATTATAGACTTAATAGAATTCTTGCAATTGAAGAACTTTTGTTATTGATACAAAGGCAGTGGCCACTGGAGGATCTGAGGGGAGAGAGAGGGAAGAACAGCAGTATCAAGGGGGCATTTTGGGGACATTGGAATTGTCCTGCATGACATTGCAATGACAGATACAGGCCAGTATACATTTTGTCACAACTTATAAAATTATGTGTGACAGGGTATAAACTATAATGTAAATTATAGGCCATGATTAGTAGCAATGCTTCAATATGTGTTAATCAGTTGTAACAAGTGTATGATACTAATGAAAGATATTGTTAATGTGGAAAATTGTATGGGTGGGTGGAGCATATAGGAATCTCCTATAATTTTAACATAACATTTATGTAATCTAAAGCTTCTTTAAAAATAAAAAATTAATAGAAATAATCAAGCTGCCATAGTTTTAGTATTGCACAGAAATAAGAGGGAGAGACAAGTTTGTGAGGTTGGGAAAGCTATCAGGAATCATATTAATGTTGACAATTTCAAGAAAAAATTCATATATAATGAACAGTAGAAAAAATATTCATGCCTAGTCTCATGGAAAAGTAATGAGTAAAACCACTGCAAATGAATGAAAGCTCTTTATCTTGATATGTTTTATATACTGGAATGTACTTTTTCAAAAATAATGTAAGTGAAACTATATATGAAAGGCTATCATAAAACATATAAGAAACCTTAATAAATGAGTGAGAAGGGAAAAAAAAGAGGGACAGACCTCAGGAAAGAATATTTTAAAAAGGGAAAAATCACTTCATAAATGGAATATAAACTAAAAGAAATGCAATGACAAGATAATGCTTTCAGGAAACAGAAGGTGTTGAAAAGCACAATATTAAAGGTGTTAGAGTATGTAAAAGATTGAGAAGTGTTGCCAACAGTTGAAGATAGGCCTAGAACATCCAATATATGAATCACTGGAGCACCTGAAAGAGAAATCCAAAACAGAGATGCCAAAAAATATTAAAAATTATAATTCTGTTTTTTCTTAAAATAATACATTTTGTCACAACTTTTAACTTTTAATTTAACTGCATATTTAGAGTACACTCTGAGCACTGACTCAGAATGACTTATGTCAAAGCATATTCTAGTAAGATTACTTTGGTTTAAAGAAAGAAAAAATCCTTCATGCCTCAAGAATAAAGCAATTGAGACTGAAGATGGCATCAGTTTAGAAGGGCACTCACTGACTCACTTTCTGAGGATGGCTGATTGTGGACAGGGTCCTGCCCAAGGGGTCTGTGCTGGGGGCACACAGAGGGAGAACCTTGGGGACATCGACCTTGAGGGAACTGAAGGCGAGGTGGGTTGCTTTGGAAGCATTCATGAGTTTTTCCCCTGCCTGTGGTAGTTCAGACAAAAGGCTGGGCCCCACCCTCAGGGAAAAACGCTGGTTTGAGCCACGACCCCACCAGCAACCCAGTGAGATGGAGCATTCTCTGAGAGCAGGAGGATTTTGGCAGAGGGTCAAGAGGGGTTTCCTTTCTGTGAATTTGGCTGACAGGAACCCCTAGCAGCTTTGGGGAACAAAATAGCTGGTTGGAAGTCGCACCAGGATGAGGGGAGTGGCAAATCTGCTGAGGAAGTTTGATTTACCTAGCTGCCCAGGGATACGCCCCAACTCCCACTTACAACCCTGTGAGAGGGAGCATTCTCTGAGAGTGGAAATGTTCTGAAAGAGGGTGAAGAGAGGTTTCCTATCTGTGGATTTGGCTGGTGGAACCCCTCATAGCTTTGGGGAACAGATAAGCTGGCTTGAAGCA